>KV425627.1:96122-139785 GCA_001632425.1 Neolentinus lepideus HHB14362 ss-1
TAGTACTAATCAGAGTCAACATACGTCCGAGTTAGAGATAGCGACTACCAACAGTGCTCCACTATAGAGCGTCGAAGACCACATAGCGCCGAGCAAGAGGACCATCGTACAGCGCCCATACAGCGCCGCACATATAGCGCTACATAGCGCATAGCGTCGCCTTCATCCTACAGACTGCCGCCAAGTAGCGACTTGGCGCCAACCTTCCTTTAGCCCCACCTATACGTCTCACCACCACCCATCCCCTCCGAACTATATTACCCTTCGTTACCCCGGGCCTCGCAGCCATCTGACACCAAGCGCTTTGGTGTTTGCTTTGTGGTTGTGTCTACCCTTTAGGTCTCTTTTCCGCGGGTCTCGTCGTGTGTCTGTGCATATCAACGGGTAAGGAGGATGTATAGTCAATGGGACATAGCACTGGTGACTCTAATAGTGCTTGCTTGAGATCTGCCTGCGCTAGCTCCTGTTTGGGGCCCCACTCGAAAGGGATGTCCTTGCACATTAGTCTAGTGAGCACGTCGGTGCGATGTCTGAACTTCTTGATAAAGATCCTAAGTACGCCGACTGTTCCTAGGAAGGTGCGCACTTCAGATAGCGTTTTGCAAGGGCCCCAATTCCTAATGACCGAGACTTTTGACTCATCTGGTATCCAACCTTTGTATGTGCAGCGATGCCCTATAACGACTATCTCTGGGCCGCATACCGTCAACTTCAAGCTGGAGAAAGTACTGCCGCAATAGCGCATGCACTGTATGACTCTATTGAGCATCTGAAAGTGCTCCCACACAAATCAACAGATAGTGGGGTTCTCCACTATAGTCTCATATGATCCGTCTAGCTGCTCATTGTTAGGGAGTGACCCCGAACACATCTGTGTACTGTACACTTAGCGAAGTGTACTGCTATCTCAAGGCTTGGCCTTAGAGTATAGTCCTGTGAGTCCTCTATGCAAGGTAGTCTCACTAGCCGAGGGTAGAGTTCAGAGTAGGTGTAATATTACAAGAAGGTAGAACTGGGGAAAGTACAAGATATGGTATGCCTTATATACCCCAGTCCCCTGCGCATGGACCAGCTATGGATGCTTGGTCATGTGTGGTTCTACTCAGAGAAAGAACTACCTAGACTGATCTAGACCATATGAGTCAGAGAAAAGAACTACATGGAATGAACTAGAATGTTCATGCCAAGGCATGTGAATGATGGATCCCGAGATCCCCTGACATCTAGGGAATATTTGTACATATAAGGAAAATGACTCTGTCCATGCTGAAGCATGTGAATAATGTGTAAGCAAAGCAATAGGCATGTGATAAAGGAATTTGAAATATGACTCACTGCTCCATCCCGTGACCCACTATTTTTGTCACATTAAGTCTGCTTCTAGACTAAAGATCACTGATCTTTAATCATGGCCATGAACACTGGTATTGCTCCCATTGTTGACTGAAGAAGTAGCATCCCAACTTTGATAGTCAGGGAGAGGAGAATTGCTGTGCCTAGCAAACTGGTAATGGCCAGTATCACGGATAACTTCCATGACAGCTGGAGCCGGTAGCATGGGGTGCGATTGAGGGCAACCGCTAGAGTAGTGGCTGGGTTGACGTTGGCAGCAAACTCGGCAGCAGAATGTGAGGCACTGAACTGTGATGTGTCCCAGCCCATCACAGTTCCAGCAGCATGCTGTGCTTGACGACCTGTAGATGGTAGGTTCGCACCGAGGGGCATACTGGGAGCATTGGGCCCAAGGTTGGGGTGGTGCTGGATGGGGAGTGGGTGGTCATGATGCCACATTCCATCTAATTGGAACATGTTGGGGTGTAGGCCAGTCCCACGGGCCCAAGTGCTCTTGGAAGGGAAAGTGTGGTTCATCAGTGAAGGGAGGAGGTGGTTGGTTGACATTGATGGGGTTGGCTCTTGTGCCATCAGGGCAGAGTCGAGAGTGTCTCATAGCCTCGTGTAGGCATAAGAAGGTGGTGAGAGGGTCGGGGATGCCTCGATGAATGAGGTGGTGAATGAGGCATTGTCCAATGTCCTCATGTCCTCCACATTCCCACCTGATACTGGTGAGGGCACCCTCAATGAGTACGAGAGCAGACTCCTGCTGGGCTCGGATGTGCTCGAGTTCTCCAATCTCTCTGGCAATGACATGGCCAATGGGATCAGCGGCTAGGATAGTGTGTAGTCCAGGGTCAGAGAGGTGGTCGATGAGAACACAATGGATTCAGTTGACGTAGGGGCCATCATGAAGGTGACACTCTCCAGAGTGCGATAGTTGGGGTGAGGGAAGGTGATGGCCTGAGTATGTGGACTCAAGGGGCGAGTTGGAGGCTAATGGCAGAGGGGCAGGATTGGAATCTACAGTCAAAGAGGTGGATGAGGAGGTTGGGGAGACAGTCGAAGGAATGGGTGGTAGTGGTCAGGCAATTTCATGGAGGTTGGTGGATGCGTGCATTTGATGGAGGGAGGGCATGCTTAAGTAGTTGGGAGTGAGTGAGGGAATGCTGTTCAGCTTAGGTTCATTACGCATTTATAAGCATTGAGGAGCTCAGCTGCATTTCCCAATTTGGATTCTGGAAGGAACTGGTTTTCCGCTGATGGGTAGCTGAACCATTTGACTAGGTATTGTCTTTGAGCCTTGGTCCCATGATGTCCCATGATGGCTTCTATTTCATATTCTTCATCTCCATCTGTGTCCTCAGGTGGTGGTTGTAGGTAATTTGGGCCATGCACCTCATTCTCATGATACCTCAGAAGGAGCGAGGCATGGAAGACATCGTGGATTCTAGTCTTCCATGGAATGTCCAATTGGTAGGTCAAGGGGCCTAGATGCTTCTTGATCTTGAAGGGTCCTTCCTGTTTAGGTGCTGATTTCCATGAGGGGTATGGAATCTTAAAGTCCTGTGAGTCTAGCCAGACCTTTTCTCTGACTTCGAAGGGTTTGAAATTGGTTTTCTGTCATTCCTCCATTCTTCTCCTAGTGACCTCGTGTGCTGCTGCTGCTTCTTTTCTGATGTTTTCTAGATGTTTCAGCCTATCCTCGACTGATGGAATCATCGATCCTGGAATGCGAGGTGATGTTCGAGTGTTGTATCCCATGAGGAGATAGAAGGGGGATGCAGGCCTTGCTGAATGGATGCATTGATTATGCACAAATTCTGCTTCAGATAAGACATTTGCCCAGTTGTTAGGGTCTTGGGTGCAGAAGATGCACAGGTACATCTCCAATTCTTGGTTGACTCGTTCTGTTTCCCCATCAGTTTGAGGGTGATAAGCTGTGCTCATCTTTGATTTGATGCCCAGTAGCCAGCAGGTTTCTTGGAAAACCTTAGCCACAAATTGTGGGCCTCTATCTGAAATGATAGTGTCTGGAAGTCCAAATTGTCGGAAGACTGTTCTGTGAAAAACTTCTGCTGTGCCTTCCGCATCGATAGTCTTGTTGCATGGTTCTATAATCACCCCCTTTGTACATCCATGGTCTACCATGACCATGACTGAATCATAGCCATTGGATAATGGCAGGTCAGTGATGAAATCGACTGACATGGTTGAGAATGGTTCATTTTGTTCCGGGCCCTTGATGGGCATGAGGGGGGGTCGTGTTGGGTGTGTGTTAACCTTGTTCTGTTGGCAGGTGGCACAGCCCTTCATGTAATGCTGAGTGAAGATAAACATTCCCGGCCACCAGTAGTGCTGGCGGAGAAGTTCATAAGTCTTATAAACTCTGGGATGTCCTGCTAGGGTGCTGTCGTGATTCTGTTGGATCAGACTTCACTGCAGTTCCCTATTGTCAGGAATGTAAAGACAGTTTTTGAAGAAGATACGATCTCCCTGCACCAACCAGTCAGACAATTGGGTCTTGAAAGGGGCTGGACCACCCTGCTTCAGTGTGTTCAGTGCCTTTTCCCAGGTGTCATCCTTGATGGTGATGGTGGTGATACAGCTGTTGTCAGTGGATGTGTTTTGACATTTCATGGGTGGTGCTAAAGGTATGAGGTCCTCTGATAGCGGCAATTGAGGATGCTTCATAGTAGGACTCGTGTCCATAATGTCTGGGTGGTTCAGACCGTCACCTACAATCCATTCCTCTGTGGGATCGGGTAGTGGAAGTATTAGGGGATTTGGTGGAGGCGTGAGGGGTCACTCTATGATATCCATAGAGGTGTCCAACCATTCACTGATGGTGGGTGATGGTGGAGCTGTGGAGTCTAAGGGTTCTATGGTCTGCATAGGTTCTGGTTGTGCTGGGGGTTCATACTCCTTGAGTGAGGTAGGGGGTTCTATGGGGTCCTGCTCCATAGGAGTGGGATGCACAGTTGGTAGTGCTTCATGTTTCACTGGCTTGGGTTTTGTGCCTGTGGGAGAGTAAACATTGATGATGGCAACAGGATTTGATCCTCATTGTCTGTATCCCCATCTGCATGATCTGCTCATCAAGAGAGTGCATCAGCCTGGATGATGTGTCATCCAGGAACATGCTTGAGGTTCAGATTGAATTGTGAAAGGTACAGAGACCATTGGGCTTGTCACTGGGTGAGTCGTTGTGCTGATTGGAAATACCTGATATTGTGATGGTCGCAGTGTACTGTGATAGGATGATTAGAACCTTTGAGATGATGTTTCCATTCTTCTAGTCCGTGAATGATGCCCAGCATCTCCCTGTCGTATATCTCGTAATTCTGTTGGGCTTGGTCAAACAGTTTTGAGATAAACCCGCAAGGATGCCAGTTGCCATTAATGTCTTGTTGTCATAGGACAGCTCCTGATGTGACCTTGGATGCATCTGTTTCCAGGATGAAGGGTTTGCTTTTATCTGGCATCAAAAGCATTGGTCCTCCCTGAAATAGCTTTTTCAATGTCCTAAATGCCCATTCCTGTGTGGTTGTCCACTGCCATGATTGATCCTTCTTGGTGAGCAATGTTAGCGGTTTGCTGATTTCAGCGAAATGTGGGATGAACTGCCTGTAGAAGTTGCAGAACCCTAGGAAGGATCAAACATCCTTGACCTTCTGTGGTGTTGGCCAGTCTGCAATTCCGTTGAGCTTGACTGGGTCCATGGCGACGTAATTCTCCTTGACGATCATTCCAAGATATTCGACTTCGGATTTGGTGAACTTGCACTTCTCTTTCTTCAGGTACAGATCTGCTTCCTGAAGGCATTGAAGCACTTGTTTAGTTCGTTGTTTGTCTTCTTCTGGGGTTGTCAAGAATATAAGGATGTCATCCATGTAGATGATCAGCCACCCTTCCAACAGCATGTCATGGAAGATGTTGTTCATCATTGATTGGAATGTCGCTGGGGAATTGCATAGACCGATGATGGGGTACGAGGCCCTGGACACTCTGACAAATTCGAAGTTAAAGAAACTTATAGTCAGAGCTTGACTACTGCACAATAGCTCAGTGGTAAGAGCACCACAGCACGATTATGGGAGGTCACTGGTTCAATTCCAGCTTGTGCCATTTTCCTGGGTTAGCTCATTTGACTCTATCATCACCAAAAAACATGACCATGGGTTCAAATAGACCTTTGTTGGTGATAAATGCTGCCTTCCATTTGTCTCATTCCTTGATGCGCACATTGTTGTATCCTTTGCGCACATCAAGTTTGGTGAAAATTTTGGCACCTTGGAGCTTGTCCAGAATTTCACTAATGAGAGGGATTGGGTATGCATTCTTCACCATCCAGTTGTTCAGGTACTGATAGTCTTGGCAAGGTCATAGGTCACCATCCTTCTTTCCTATGAAGAAGAAGGGTGTGGCCATGGTCAAATATATCCTTTCCGCAGATTCTCCTCAAAGAACTCGTCAAGCTTGACTTGTTCCTTTGGAGACATTGGGTACAGTTTGGCCTTTTTGGGAATAAAACCAGGTTTTAGATCGATGGCATGGTCATACATGGTATGTCCAGGGAATCACTCCAATTTCTTCTTGCCAAAGACATTGGTGAATTCCTTGTACTGTTTGGGGACTTCCTCATGTATGGCAGATTTCTCTGCCTCATGAGCCATGCGCATTACCGGGTTGACCTTTTTGCCTAAGCCTGTTTTGATGGACTCTCCTTCCTTTAGGTATCGGAACAAGAATTCATTGTCCATGTAAAGTTTCCGAAAGGATTCTTGGAGGTAAATTCACTGGTAGCGCCTTTGGATTCCCTCAATCCTTTTGTGATAGTCCTGTTGACATCTTGACCCTGTGATTCTAGGAAATCGTATTCCTGCCCAGTGCGCACTTGGATTGGTTCCCCCTTGTTTATCCTCGCATGACTGCCTCTGACCTTGGTCAGCACGCCATGCATCAGGATGTTTGGAGGGTTCCATTAATCCATCTTTGGCATGGGGTTGATTCCTGTACCACAGGTCTTCTTCATCATCAATTTCTTCGACTGTAGGGAATCTGATTTCCCTGGTGCTGAATTGGATCATTGGATCTTCCTTCTTCACCCAGTCATAGCCTAAGATGACATCATCCTCGATGTTGGCTAGGACAAAGTGGTGTAGCTTTGCTTTGCCCTTGATCTTCATTTTGGCATAGACACAGTGTGTGATGAGACCTCCTTTCAGGACAGTCCCATCTGCTGTTCTTGCAATGATTGATTTAGGGAGTTGATGTGTAGGGAATTTGTGTTCCCGAGCAAATTTGTTGCTCATGATCTTTCCCATGCATCCAGAATCGATGAGGGCTTTGGTTTCGACGTCTTGCCATCCAATTGTTACTGGGATAAATAATGATCGCTCATTGACCAAGTCTCCTAGTATTACGAGTGAATGTGCGAGAAGGAGCAAACTCAGCATCAATTTGAGTCGCCCTAGGCAAAACCCTCTAATTCTCCAAATATCTCGACCCTTTCATTGAGGGTGAGTTGCTTGAACATCTCTTTGAGCATCTGAATGTGTTCGGTCTTGTCAGAGTTAGCATGAGGTTTCTTGTCACGTCTAACTTTCTTGACTATGACTTCTTCTTCTTTGTCATTGTCAAACTCTTCTTCTTCGCTCTCGAGATCCTCATCGTCCTTGGCCTTGCGCACCTTGGTAAAAGGTTTCTTGGTGTTACCCTTTTTCTTGTGTGCAATGGCAAGATGCTCTTTGCTTCTGCATACAAAGCAATGACCTTCCTTTTTGTACTGCTCCCGCTGTGCCTCAGTGAGCCTGTCGACATCCATGGCATCAGGGTCTTTGGCCTTCGAGTATCAGGGAGTGAAGGTCATGGTCGCCATTGCCTTGCCTTTGCTGACATTGAGGTGAGCCAGCCTCTTTCGATACTGGTTGTCCAGTCGAGCGGTGATCTTGTACCATTCCTTGATGGTGGTGGGCATCTTTTTGAGACCGTAGATATGGTTGAGTAGCTTTGGTTGAAGCCTGTCTTTGAAAAACTTGATAAGAGCTGCATCGTCTTTGAGCCCACTGCGTGAGGCATAGATGCGGAACTCTTGGATGTATTCATCCACTGTCTTGGTCTGTTTGAGGTAGCGCAGCTTGGTGATAGCGCTGCCTGCCATGTCCATCTCCAAGAAAGATCCTTCTATGGCAGCTTGGAACTCCTTGTATTCCCCTAGCTGCATGCTCCCATTCTCATCCTTGTTTGATAACACGAAGGATTCTGCCCATGGTCCTGCACTTCCTCCTTTCATAAAGGATAGTGCAAATACGATCTTCTTTTCATCTGTATCATAGATGGCTCAGTTGACCGCTGTGTAGAGGTCCACAGAGATTAAGAAGCCTCTGAGCTTGTCACACAACCCATCGAAGGGGTCAGGCTGACCAATTTTGAGCTCTTTTGCTTCAGGCATCGTTATCTGTGAATGAGGTGCGGTGACAATTGGGGTTCCTGGAAGTGATTGTTCTTTGTCATCTCTCAAGGGGTTCAGTGTTAACCCTTGTTCTCCTGGGGTAGCCACCATGATGTTGGTGAGCTGTAGGGTGATTGATAGCTATCGATACCACTCCTAGTCCTAGTTCCTGGCAACGATGTTGTTGCGATGTGTCCGTGCCTAGACTTGAGAGACGTCGGCGTGTGGTGTAGAAGAGTTCTACCTAATGTTAGGGAGTGACCCTGAACACATCCGTGTACTGTACACTTAGCGAAGTGTACTGCTATCTCAAGGCTTGGCTTTAGAGTATAGTCCTGTGAGTCCTCTACACGAGGTAGTCTCACTAGCCGAGGGTAGAGTTCAGAGTAGGTGTAATATTACAAGAAGGTAGAACTGGGGAAAGTACAAGATATGGTATGCCTTATATACCCCAGTCCCCTGCGCATGGACCAGCTATGGATGCTTGGTCATGTGTGGTTCTACTCAGAGAAAGAACTACCTAGACTGATCTAGACCGTATGAGTCAGAGAAAAGAACTACATGGAACGAACTAGAATGTTCATGCCAAGGCATGTGAATGATGGATCCCGAGATCCCCCAACATCTAGGGAATATTTGTACATATAAGGAAAATGACTCTGTCCATGCTGAAGCATGTGAATGATGTGTAAGCAAAGCAATAGGCATGTGATAAAGGAATTTGAAATATGACTCACCGCTCCATCCCATGACCTGCTATTTTCATAACACTCATAGCGTGTTGGTGGTCCCTTCACCAGAACATCATTGATGTAGGGAATGGTGTGCTCAGGAATCTCAGGTTGTAGGATAGTGGTAATGGCATTGTGGAAGATGGGGACTGAATTGCTCCAGCCCATAGGAAGAGTGACTAGTCACATAGCGCCGAAGGGTGTCTGGAAGGTGGTCAGGTCACATGAGGATTCCGCTATTTCTCACTTGTCGTAGCCCATGTATAAGTCTAACATAGCGCTGCATGCACACTTTGCAAACTGTTCGGCCATATGATCTGGGATGAGGATGACGCCTGAGTGTTGTATGGTGACTGCATTGAGGGGCTCGAGACTGTGGACTAAGCAGAGAGATTTGCCATCTTTCTTGACGACGCAGAACCAGCACGACCTATAAGAGGCATTGGATGGTTCATAGACTCCCGCTGCTATCTTGCATTTGATCACAGCACACACTTTGGGGTAGATTCCAGGCAGTATCAGTATGTTGCGCTGGATCCACGGTGTGTGCAGGAGTACTGGGAAATCGATGGGAGGGAAGAATTCTTTCTTGAAGCATCCGCACTCGTTGTCGTTCCATGCGAAGGCTTCATTTTGCTTGCACATGAAGTCATCTAGTAGCATTGATAGGCCTCCAGCGTCGCTAGCCTCTGAAAATGTGTTTTCGGCATGCTCGACATGATGCGGAAAGCACTGAGATCACCGACAAATCTCTGAGCATTCACTGAGCCACGACTCAATACATTGGCGGTCCCCGAGGACACGCACCTCCGGATACTGACGTTACCGTAGAGCAGTGGACACTTTGCCGCACCGCATGCCTGTCAGTGCTATACAGGGACTCAATTCGATGACTCAGGATACGCTGAGGCTGTCGAATGTTGCTTATGCGCTCGGACGACGGGACCAATGGCATCGGCAATGCTTACTCAACACCCTGCCCCTTCCATACGATATGACGATCCTTAGAACCTCCAGAACTCAGCCTACTCTCTCCGTGGTGACGAATGGCAGCACTCGGTGCATCTATCAAGTGCCGACACATGCTGAGTCACTCATATCGGCCTTCCTGATGCATACCAGCTGATCTTACCTTCTGTCTGACCTCGCAATAATGCGGCGTTCATTGGTCATCATACGATAGGATGCCGTGGGCCCCCGTTTCGGTCCGGCGCCATCGCAACACTCGGTCAGCCCTCCTTATGAAGTTCGAGTCGATTATCATCAAGCACGAGTTGTAAAAATGCACCAAGGCACCATATGGGCTCAAGATAGAAGGATCTTCCCTGGGGCAGCGGTTCCTGACCCGCCTAGAGTGCTTCAGAATGAGAGCGGTATGTGGCGGACGATTGGCGAGTGGCTTGGGAGTTTAGTGAGACTCGGCAGCGCATTTTTGGTTGTATTTTCTGATGGTAGATGCATGGAGCATCAGGCTGTCTCAGACTTAGCGGTTTCTTAGACTTTGGGTCACTTAGTACTTTAGGCGTCCTGTATATTCCTTTCCAGCAGTGAATTTTACCTCACAGCTCACATCTCAAAGTCTCGTTGCATCCAAATTGCGTTCTAAGAAGACCTCGGCGTGAGGTCTTGCATTTACCTCTGCATTTATCATCTCTATTGTGTTCTCCTTGCGTCTTCTGCACTGGTGTTCCATCTTATCGCATCATCGAAGTCCTCCAACGTGGAGGAACCTGTCAATCCATCGTCCAATTATTGTCCGAGTCCCCAAAAAGGACAGCTGGTCTAGCCCAGCTCCGAGAACCCTCCGAGAAGTGCTGAGTTGGCACCGAGATGCGTACAGCAAGAGAGTTAGAGAGTTAGAAGAGTTGAAGAGCATCTGGGTCTACTCACAAAGAGATATACAGTGCCATTTAGTGTTCTGTTTTGCCTTCCTCACCACCCCCGAGCTTTACCCTTCTGCCCTTCAACTACTGACACTATTAGATGGAGTTCTCTCTGCGTTTTCTAGGTGTTTTTGGTGGTTGTTGTGTGTTGTAGCCTGTCAGCATGAGCTCATCACTGGTAAGGAATCCTTCGGGATGTGCGTTATGTAGTGCTTCATGCCATTTTGTGGTATAGCACCCTGTAGGTTTGAATGCATGTGGGGTTGGACTGAGAGTCGGCATGTCTGCTAATGGATCTCCAGTGATATTTTGTATGATGCAATATTCTTTTGGTAGTGTCACCAGAACTGCATGCACCTTCTGCGCTACTGGTTTGTACTTCTTTTTCATCGCTGCTAGGACTGACATGAGAGAGTCAGAGGAATGTTTTTGTGATTTGATATTTTCTGCTGTTGGAACCCAATAAGAACCCAAAGACTGCATAAGAACCTGAGAGACGGATGGAGAGTCATAAGCACAAAGGTATATGGAGTGGAGGAGTCCATCTGAGAGCTCACTCGCACTGTCATCTAGGTTGATTTTGCATAGCGATGAGATATGGAAAGCGTTGGAGGTGTTGGATGCCTCTATGATGACTGCAACCCAGTCGGAGTCAAATGGACTATCCTCTTCATGGCTCGGGGGCTCTTCACTCACTGTGAAAGGATCCACTGAGGAAGTGTGGCTTGCCTTGTGGATATGTCAGTATTGTCGCTACAAGGTCGCTATTTGGATCGGTAATGGTGATGGTCTGCATCTCATTGAAGAAATTCCAGATGTTGCTTGCATCAAGACGTTGATAGGCCCTGTTGGCTTCTGACCCCAGAAAACACAATTTAGGGTGATTCTGTGGGCTTTGTGGGAATGGCGACTTAGCGACTCAATAGCGCACTGTCAGTACTCTGCGCACTAGCAACCCTACACCCCAGCGACAAGGCTCTCGGCTCCTTGGCGCACTTAGGACGGCTCCTCGCAAAGTCAAGACACACCTGACTGGCTCCCATCCATGGAGTGGCACGCGTGCTAGATTTGGTTGCAAAGGGTACTGGTCGAGGATCACATGTGGATTAGGAGCAAGGCAGTACAAGTCGTATGGATGTGAGGCTGAGCAGAGGTACAACTTGTGGTAGTAGGTAGATAGGATCGGACATAGAGCAAGTCGCTCTCTTGTATTTAAGACATTACTCCACTGTTTGTACTACAAGTTATCTTCACCACATTCTTCAGATTTCAGTCTCACATCAGAGTTTTCTTCTAAGTCTGTCTTGCGACTCGCATTTAGGTACTCTTGCATACCTCTGACTTCACCCAGAGATAGCGACAGAAGTACACCAGCATATCATCACTATTCGTAAGCAAATCCTTACAAGTCCCTTTCTTCTAGACAGCTCCGCGCACTGTAACGTAGTACTAACCAGAGCCTATATACGTCCGAGTTAGAGATAGCAACTACAAGTAGCACTCCCCTATAGAGCACTGAAGACCATACAGTGCTGAGTGGGAGGAGTCTCGTATAGTGCCTACACAGCGCTGTGAACATAGCGCTACCTAGCACATAGTGTCGCCTTCTACCTTCAGACTGCCGCCGAGTAGCAACTTGGCACCAAACTCCTTTTAGCCCCAACTATACGTCTCACCTACACCCATCCCCTCCAAACTATATTACCCTTGTGGTTGTGTCTTGCTTTAGGTCTCATTTCCGCGGGTCTCATCATATGTCTGTGCATATCAATGTCAAATGGCCAGCCCAGTAGGATGTCATAGGCAGGGTTGCATACCACATGCCTTTGGAGATACAATGTGATAGACCCCACCTGGAATGGGACGTTGCATGCTAAACTGAGAGTGAGATCGACTGTTTTGTTTGCAGACTGCATCTGCACCCTAACCATAGGATCGAAAGTGACCCCAAGGGACAAACACACTCCTTCCGACATGGTGATGATTTGGGAACTGGGGTCAAGGATTGCCTTGACCTTCTCCTTGTTGTCTACCAATCCAACTATAGAGCGCAGCGCTAGCGACTCCTTCGCTACATGGAAATGCAGCGGTATTTCACCTGGTGCTAGCCCTTTGAAGTATAGGTCCACAGGGTCGGGTACGATGATCTCGCTGCGCTCCTCAGTTTTGCCATATGTCAAGAGGTCAGAGCGTAAGAATGTTTCTGGGGAGGTGAGCTCCTCCTCGGCCACTTCTTCTAGTGTCACCACCTAATGCTGTAGTATTAATGTATTACATGTCTAATATTTTAACAAACCCTTATGCAATACCCAGTAATGTTTTAAGGGTAATGTATTAATGCCCCGGGCTGTGCCATACATTGCCCCGGAACCCGGACTGGGTTTGAATTGGACTGCCTGGCACCTGGGCATCAAGATCTCAATCGGGTTTGGATGTCAAGTGTGGGAAAAAGGCTGCTATATTGGTGATAATAGCCTAGGACCTTGGTTCTGGCCTGGGAAAATGCGGAAAAATGGAAATAAATCAGAATATATTCCTGGACCCATTTGGGAACGCTACAGTACTAAAAATAGACTGGGCCCAACGGGTCCTAACAACTACCCTGATTTTTTCCACATTTTTAGGCATTTTTACCGATTTTATATGAGCAGCTGAATGGATGTCATGAAAGGATTACATAATAACATCATGTCATCTGACCCCATCAGGTCCCAGGAGCTACCCTGATTTTTTCTGCATTTTTAGGCATTTTTTGCGAATTTATATGGGCAGCTGAATCCTGTTCTGCAGCATTCTATATATATATCAATCTATTTTTAGTACTGGAGGGGTCCCAAATGGGTCCAGGAATATATTCTGATTTGTTCCGATTTTTCCGCATTTTCCCAGGCCAGAACCAAGGTCCTAGGCTATTATCACCAATATAGCAGCCTTTTTCCCACACTTGACATCCAAACCCGATTGAGATCTTGATGTCTGGGTGCCGGGCAGTCCAATTCAAACCCAGCCCGGGTTCTGGGGCAATGTATGGCACAGCCCGGGGCATTAATACATTACGCTTAAAACATTACTGGGTATTGCATAAGGGTTTGTTAAAATATTAGACATGTAATACATTAATACTACAACATTAGGTGAATGGCGCAGGGAAGCACGACGGCCGCGGGTAGTGCAACAGTATGCACAATGCCTACAGCGCCCTACCAATGCCACTATTGCAGCGCAAATGATCACTCCATACGGCACTGCCCCAAGGTTGATGAAGACCAGTGAGCGGGACGAGTGATGAGGAACATAGAAGGAAAGGTGGTGCTACTGTCGGGAGTGATGGTACCGCAAAATCTCCCAGGCACGAATATGTGTGAAAGGATTATGGAGTGGCATAGGTGCAACCCAAGTCAAGTGGCAGTGAATATCATTGAACAAATGATCTATGAAGAGGTCAAGATGATCAGCGCTCCTCATGACATATTCCAATTAGACATCAATGAGTGCATCAAGTTGCTAGAGAAGGAGCTATTCGCTCTCAGAAAGTGCCCAACTTTTGATGGCATCCAGGTTCTGTCCCACCCAGACAAAGGCAAGGCACCCGCGCTACCTATCAATGTGACTCCCTCTGCACTGGCAGTACCTGAGAAAACCACTGCACCAGCACCAGGACCTTCGATGCCCAGTAAACTGCACAATCTGCCACCTCACATGCCGAACGCACCCATCCATCTGTATGCCCAAGCCCGTGATGTCAATCGCCCTCGTCAACCTGCACCCAAGACCATCCATTTTGATACATTGCAGGAGAAAGTAGCGGAAGCAGAGCAAGCGTGCTCTAAGGAACCAGCATATCGTGCGCAAGCCCCAGTTTACGATCCAGTCATCTCGGAGAATGTCTTTCAGTGGTTGCTATCCACCCCCTACATGTCGTTCACCTCCCAGGAACTTCTCGCTATCTCGCCAGAAGTCAGGAACAAGTACTGTGACCTCGTTACACCCAAGTGTGTCCCTCCTACCCCAGAGCGCGTACAAGCAACACTAGAGGAAGTGGCCGACGAGGAGCTCACTTCGCCTGAAACATTCCTATGCTCTGACCTCTTGGCATATGGCAAAACTGAGGAGCGCAGTGAGATCATCGTACCCGACCCTGTGGACCAATACTTCAAAGGACTAGTGCCAGGTGAAATACCGCTGCATTTCCATGTAGTGAAGAAGTTGCTAGCGCTGCACTCTATAGTTGGTTTGGTAGACAACAAGGAGAAGGTCGAGGCAATCCTCAACCCCAGTTCCCAAATCATCACTATGTCAGAAGGAGTGTGTTTGTCCTTTGGGATCGCTTTCGATCCTATGGTTAGGGTGCAGATGCAGTCCACGAACAAAATGGTTGACCTCACTCTTGGTTTAGCATGCAACGTCCCGTTCCAGGCAGGGTCTATGACATTGTATCTCCAAATGCATGTGGTACGCGACCCTGCCTACGACATCCTACTGGGCTGGCCATTCAACATCTTGACACAAAGCAACATCCAGAATTTCTTCAACGAGATGCAGACAATCACCATCACTGATCCAAATAGCGACCTAGTGGTGACAATACCAATGTATCCATGAGGCAAGCAGCACTTCCTCAGCAGATCCATTCACAGTGAGTGAAGAGCCCCCAAGCCATGAAGAGGATAGTCCGATCGACTCTGACTGGGTCGCAGTCATCATAGAGGCATCCAACACCCCCAACGCTTTCCATATCTCATCGCTATGCAAAATCAACTTAGACGACAGTGCGAGTGAGCTCCCAGATGGACTCCTCCACTCCATATACCTTTGTGCTTGCGACTCTCCATCTGTCTCTCAGGTTCTTATGCAGTCTTTGGGTTCTTATTGGGTTCCAACAGCAGAAAATATCAAATCACAAAAACATTCTGCTGACTCTCTCGTGTTGGTCCTAACAGCAATGAAAAAGAAGTACAAACCAGTAGCACAGAAGGTGTGCGCAGTTCTGGTGGCACTACCAAGAGAATATTGCATCATATGACACATCACCGGCAACCGATTAGCAGACATGCTGATTCTCAGTCTGACCCCACAAGCGTTCAAACCTACAGGGCACTATACCGCAGAATGGTGCGAAGCACTACATAAAGCACATCCCGAAGGATTCCTTACCAGTGATGAGCTCGCGCTACTAGATGACTTCATGTGCAAGCAAAATGAAGCCTTTGCATGGAATGACGACGAGTGCAGACATTTCAAGAAAGAATTCTTCCCTCCCATCGATTTCCCAGTACTCCCGCACACACCGTGGATCCAGCGCAACATACCGATACTGCCTGGAATCTACCCCAAAGTGTGTGCTGTGATCAAACGCAAGATAGCAGCGGGAGTCTATGAACCATCCAATGCCTCTTATAGGTCACGCTGGTTCTGCATCATCAAGAAAGACAGCAAATCACTCCGCTTAGTCCACAGTCTCGAGCCCCTCAATGCAGTCACCATACAACACTCAGGCGTCATCCTCATCCCAGATCATATGGCCGAACAGTTTGCAAAGTGTGCATGCAGCGCTATGTTAGACTTATACATGGGCTACGACAAGTGAGAAATAGCGGAATCCTCATGTGACCTGACCACCTTCCAGACACCCTTCGGCGCTATGTGACTAGTCACTCTTCCTATGGGCTGGAGCAATTCAGTCCCCATCTTCCACAATGCCATTACCACTATCCTACAACCTGAGATTCCTGAGCACACCATTCCCTACATCAATGATGTTCTGGTGAAGGGACCACCAACACGCTATGAGCAGCCAGATGGATCATACGAGACTATTGCGGAGAACCCCAACATCTGTTGATTCATGTAGGAGCACTTTCAGACACTCAATAGAGTTGTACAGTGTATGCGCTATTGCGGTGGTACTTTCTCCAGCTTGAAGTTGATGGTATGCAGCCCAGAGATTGTTGTTATAGGGCACCACTGCACATATGAAGGTCAGATACCAGACAAGTCAAAGGTTGCAGTCATTAGGAATTGGGGACCTTGCAAAACACTATCTGAAGTGCGCGCTTTCTTAGGAACAGTCGGCGTACTTAGAATCTTTATCAAGAACTTCAGACATTGTGCAGACACACTCACTAGACTAACGCGCAAGGACGTCCCTTTCGAGTGGGGTCCCGAACAGGAGCTAGCGCAAGCAGATCTCAAGCAAGCGCTATGTCCCATTGACTACACATCCTCCTTGCCTGTCATCCTAGCCATGGACACCTCCTATATTGCAGTAGGTTACTACCTCTGCCAACAAGCAGCGGTGGACACCAAGAATCGCAATTATAGTCAGTTCAGCTCCATCACGCTCAACAACTGCAAGCACTGCTTCTCACAACCAAAGCTCGAGATCTACGGCCTATTCAGGAGTCTCTGCACACTACGTCTCTACCTGCTCGGTGTCCGAAATCTAGTCATCGAAGTTGACGTGCGCTATATCAAGGGCATGCTGCAGAACCCTGACATAGCGCCATCTGCTAGCATCAATTGGTGGATCATCTCCATCCTTACATTCCACTTCAAACTCATTCATGTGCCAGGAGTCAGGCATGGACCCGATGGTTTGTCATGTCATCCGCCGCAACCAGATGACCCACCGCAAGATGAAGACCCAGAGTTTGATGACTGGATAGACCGCCTTCACAGCTTCATCCACTTCATCAACCCTGTCGCCTATCTCGAATCACCCTCTAACCTAGTGGTATTCACACAAGACCTTGTAGAAGAAGCCGACAAACAGTCAAACACCGATAGCGATGAAGCACAAGATAGCGATGTGGCGCATCTTACCTATGCAGACTTCCCAAGGACAGATAGTGCATGGCGACTCGATCAGTGATTAGCGCTTCTACCTGACTGGTTCGAGATGCTAACCAGGCCAGATGAAATAGCGGAAGACAAGTACACCAGCTTCATCAAGTATGTGACGCAGTTCTTTGTTAGTGGTGGTAAACTTTGGAAGAAGGATGTGCAAGGCACACACCAGTTGGTTCTCTTAGGCAAAGCATGACTCGATGCCCTCCGTGCCTGCCATGATCGTGTAGGCCACCGCGGTATCTATGTGACCAAAGTGCTACTACTCGAATGATTCTGGTGGCCGTTCTGTGTCCAAGATGCTGTGTGGTATGTCAAGAGTTGCCACCTATGCCAGACACGACAATCCCGACTCATACTCATTGTCGCTACTCTGGCGCCACTATTCTCCAAAGTCCATATCGACACCATGCACCTTCCAGTCTCAGGCAGTTTTCATTATATTATCCAAGCATGATGCATCTTGACATTCTATCCAGAAGCCAAGAAATTGCGATCAGAGAATGCACAATCAATAGGTGATTGGATCTATGAAGACATCCTCTGTCAATGGGGTGGACTTGCAGAAATAGTCACAGACAATGGCAAGCCCTTCGTCATGGCTATGGAGTATTTGAGCAAGAAGTTTGGTGTCTGACACATCTGGATTAGCAGTTACAACTTGAGGGCAAATGGTGTTGTGGAGCACCCCCACTTCAATGTGCGCCAAGCACTATTCAAGGCAGCAGATGGCGACTCTAAGAAGTGGTCGCAAGTATTCCATTCGGTCATCTGGTCAGAGTGTATCACAATTAGGCGACACATGGGATGTTCGCCCTACTTTGTGGTAACTGGTGCACACCCCCTCATTCCTCTCGATATCGTCAAAGCAACCTACCTCCAACTGCCACCCGATTCCATCCTATCCACTACTGACCTCATAGCGTGATGTGCTATTGCACTACAGAAATGGGATGAACACTTCGAGCGCCTTCACCACCGCATCCTTCAACATCAAGTAGAAGCAGCAAGGTGATCCGAAAAAGAATACATGCATACAATATGAGACTTCAACTTCAAGTGGGGTGACCTAGTACTCATGTGCAACACCACCATTGAAAAGTTGCTGAACCGCAAGATGTACCCGTGCTATCTCAGACCACTCATTGTTGTATTGTGCAATTGCAGCGGTGCCTACATCCTTGCCAAACTTGATGGTACCCTGTTTGACAGACCTACGGTGGCCTTTCACATTATTCCCTATCTAGTGCGCAAGACAATTCCGCTACCCGATGACTTCACAGATGTTGGCGATGACCAAGTCCATCGCATGGAGGAGCTTGATGACCATGGTGATGAGGATGCACTAGCCACGGATGATTAAGTTCATTTAATTTCTTATAGTCCATTTCATTACAAGTTTATTATTCAGTTGATCATTTATTGCTTCTTTATATTTCAAACCAGACACAACTCTGCCATTTGTTTTCTAGTGCAACTCCTCCTCTCACAAAGAACTGAGGACAGTCCCCATTTTAAAGTCCAGGGGAGGAGGGAACACCATTCAACCAGTGTGCACATACACTTTTTCATTTTTTTTACCTTATTAT
Organism: Neolentinus lepideus HHB14362 ss-1; assembly: GCA_001632425.1. Lineage (NCBI taxonomy): Eukaryota > Fungi > Basidiomycota > Agaricomycetes > Gloeophyllales > Gloeophyllaceae > Neolentinus > Neolentinus lepideus. The sequence continues at coordinate 114,958 of KV425627.1, forward strand.
TGTTCCTTCATATGCGCTATTTGTCGCTATCTGCACTATTACCCATTTACCACAACAACACTATTCATACAAGGCCAAGAAGCTTCCAAAGATTCACACAACATCAAGCACACGTGCAAGACTGAGTGACTTTCATTACAAGAAAAGGTTTCTATTCTACACAAGAGAAGGTGCTACATCATGAGGTGCATACTGAGCTATGAGCGCATTGGCCTCCTCCTCCAATGAATCCACTGACAATGAAGAATCATTGCCCTCTTCCTCGTCAACTACCAGAGCGCGATCGCACTCATTTTCGCTATCCTCCCACTCGGCATCTTCAGGCTCGCTATAGGAGCCATGGTCAGAACTCTCTGCACTGCTGCTTCAAGGATGCCATATTGCATCAGTCGGTCCAAGATGAGCTAATGAGCACACATACTTGCACTCGTTGTCGTTCAGCCCCCAGCCCTCCTCCTCCTCCTCCTCGCGCCACTCACCAAAGTCTTCCCTGCCATCTTTGCCAGTTGGCTCATGGTCACGTGCTGCTTCAGCATGCCCTTCAGTCTCGTCAGCGTGCCCATAGAATGGGTAGTCTTCAAGTGGTGATGTGCACACCGAGGGGTGGTCCAGGAAATAATGCTCTGCTAGGTGAAGCATCAGATAGGCTGTGGACCAGAACAAATGCCCATGCTGTAGCTCCTGAGCAGTGGCAGAACGATCTACAGAAGGTGACACTTAGCACGAGTAACAGCAGAAGAAAAACCAATACATACCTTGGTCAAGGGTGCACGTCAGCGCTGCCACTGTCTCTCAAAACTCCATAGCCTGCACCTCCAGAGCGCGGTGACCTACACTTGGAAAACCTGGCCATTATGTTCAAGTGCGCTGATGTGCGCTTCCAGATGCACTTGGTGTGCCTCCATGGCCGTTACCCATTCCTGCAGAGAACGATCCTCAGATGCAGAAGGAGTGGAAGGAGGAGGAGGGGGCCTAGTAGGAATTGACGTGACCATGCCAAGGAGTTGGGAGGGGTCATGGGCATCAAAAACCTGACTACCAATGTCTAGGACAGGAGTATTAGCAAAAACACAAGTAGCAACTGCAATAGTGAACTCACCCAGACCCTGGAAGCACACACATTTGGGTGGCAGCATCCCTTCTTCTCTGTCACACAGTCTTTTCTCCCCAACTGGGGTGCTTTTTGATGGTCCCGCCTCTGCATTTTCCATCGCTGCTACCACCTGACAAGAGCAAGGCCACGTAGCGGTCACATTGGGATCTGGAGCTGGCAGCCCACTGCCTGAAGACCCGCTCAGCAATTGTAGTGCTACTTCAGGTGATGAAGGGGGGGCATCTTCCCCTTCATCAACTGCAAACAAGAGGGTTAGAGTGGCAAAGGCAGGCAGAACCTAGTGACACTTACCAATCTTGATGTGCATTTGAGGGATGCATACTCTTGATCCAGATGGTGCAGAATGGTGCTCCACATCCACCTGCAGGCACTCAGCATTGGAAACAATGCCTGTGGAAAGTGAGCACCCCTTCCACGAAACCTTAGTAGCAAGCGGTTGCTGGCATCGCATCAAGGTGCAAATAGCAAGAGTGGCCATTGGCGACACAGCAGTTGCACTAGCACACAAGCAAGGGTCAGCTTTGGAAAAGCGAAGATTGGTATTGGAGCACTTACCGGCTGTTCATTGTGCGGGCCCACCTCTATCTGCTGCGGTGACTTCTTAGCATGAAGATGCTGTACCTTCTTGGGGAGGGACTACTTGATGGCTTTCGCCTTTCCCTTCCCTTTCATCATACGAGTGGTGACTGGAACCATGACTTCTTCCTCCTCCTCGACTGGCAGCACCTCCTCAGTCAATGGTGGCACCACGGCTAGAGCCCACAGTAGAGCAGGAAGTCATCAGCGCAGTTCCAACACAGCAGAAGTGGGGAGGAGCTCATGGCATAATGCAGCATCCTCCCACTCCCATGCTGCACATACCACCGTGCTACCATCAATAGGCTAGCAAAGCCATTAGCACTGATACGATGACAAGGGTACAAGCGGAACTTACCACCAAACTGACTAGTGCGTAGGCTGCAGCCGGTTCTTCACAATTGTGACACGCTAGAGCACCAGCCACCTCTTGGATAGCAGCATGAAGGGAAGAGGCAGCATCAGACATAGTGAAAGCAAGAGTAGGCATAGGCGAGTGAGGGCAGAAGGGCGACAGAGGGAGCGAAGGAGCAATGGCTAGTGAACTGAGGACAGTTCATTTTTAAAGTCCAGGGGAGGGTGGCAGGCCCCATTGGCTTCTGACCCCAGAAAATGTGATTTAGGGCAATTCTGCGTGCTTCATGGGAATGGCAACTTAGCGACTCAATAGCGCACTGTCAGTACTCTGCACACTAGTGACCCTACACCCCAGCGACAAGGCTCTCAGCTCCTCGGTGCACTTAGGATGGCTCCTCAGTAGCCTGGTCGGCTGAACATCATTCAGTTGAGTCATTGGCATTTTGGCATGCATCGCCTGGCATTGTTACTGCAGACCGAACTGAGGTGGTGTCTCAGGGTGCCTTTCCATATGGCATACAGCCCACCGTTGCTTTGGATCAGCGCTAGTTCTATTGGCGCAACTTTCCTTATGCGTGCAGTGCGCATTGACACATGGCACGACTATGGCTATCATGACACCACTGCACCACATAGCGGCCCCGCCCTTTATCCCTCTTTCAGCAGGATCATGCCAGCATCGGCAGCATAGCCCACCACCAGATCATCAAGTAGGCGCACTCTAATGCAAAGTCAAGACACACCCAACTGGCTCCCATCCACGGAATGGTGCACATGCTAGATTTGGTCGCAAGGGGTACTGGTTGAGGATCACATGTGGATTAGGAGCAAGGCAGTACAAGTCATATGGATGTGAGGCTGAGCAGAGGTATGACTTGCAGTAGTAGGTAGATAGGATTGGACATAGAGCAAGTCGCTCTCTTGTATTTAAGACATTACTCCACTGTTTGTACTACAAGTTATCTTCACCACATTCTTCAGATTTCAGTCTCACATCAGAGTTTTCTTCTAAGTCTGTCTTGTGACTTGCATTTAGGTACTCTTGCATACCTCTGACTTCACCCAGAGATAGCGACAGAAGCACACCAGCATATTGTTGCTATTCATAAGCAAATCCTTACAAGGCCCTTTCTCTTAGACAGCTCTGCACACTGTAACGTAGTACTAACCAGAGCCTATATACATCTGAGTTAGAGATAGCAACTACAAGTAGCACTCCCCTATAGAGCACTGAAGACCATACAGCGCTGAGTGGGAGGAGTCTCGTATAGTGCCTACACAGCGCTGTGCACATAGCACCTAGTGCATAGCATCGCCTTCTACCCTCAGACTGCCACCGAGTAGCAACTTGGCACCAACCTCCTTTTAGCCCCAACTATACATCTCACCTACACCCATCCCCTCTGAACTATATTACCCTTTGTTACCCCGGGCCTTGCAGCCATCTGACACCAAGGGCATTGGTGTTTGCTTTGTGGTTGTGTCTTGCTTTAGGTCTCATTTCCATGGGTCTCATTGTGTGTCTGTGCATATCAATGGCACCATCAAGAATGTACCCTTGGCTGATGAGCTAAAGTGGTTGGGTATCCACAGGGAAAAGCCTCCTGTTGTGAGTGTACATCACCACTGAACACACTTATCATCACTCACCACATCTAAAATAATGTCAATAAACCTGAGACCAAGTCTGAAGGGGGTAGCATACCTATTACTGCTAGTGCCCACTTGGCAGTTCAAGTGGCACTTAAAATTGTAAGTTGGTGCCTGCTTATGTACATGGCGATACTGAATATCTTACATCTAATGCCACGCTGTATTCCACACCATCGAGCAGGCACAAAACCCTACCAACATGACCAAAGATGATGGGCCAGAAGCCAAGTGAGATGTCAACCCAGGTATGGCATCCTCAACTCCATATATTGAGGGACAGCAGTTTGAATTGAAGCCAGTCAACAGTGCCCATTCTTGAGATAAAGACGGCCTCACTTGATAACGACAAAGATGATGGTGGTCTACAGGGTTCTATCAACACCTCGGCTACTGATGCACCTACAGCAAATGCTCCAGTGGCCGAAGAAATGATGGCGGACTCAGTGACAACACATGTCGAAAACCTGAACCCGAACAACCCTAACAATGCACTCGTATCGGGTCCATGGGCTTTGATGGGCAGTGACAATGCCGTCAGCACCGAGAATCACCACTCTGTATGTCCAACCATCCTTTCTCCATACAAATGAAATCATACTCACATGATTCTCCAGACTTCTGTCCTATCTGTGGTGTACCATGATACCACTTTAGATACCAGATACACAGCTGATGGAGTATTTGAAGATCATATCAAGGACACGGCGAAGCTGGGAGGCATAATCAGAAGTGCTGACACTCATATAGAAGCCCAGTACGTGACAGGTGTGTTCTTGTGACAATTACTCTACTCTTTTGGACATCGTCAATTGATTTATAATTTTATATCACAGATCAGAGCCAGTTTGCTGCACAGGTGCAGAATGAGGGTGGTTTGCCACTGCCACCTAATCTGATGCCTCTTGTCAACATGCACCAATGGCCAGGGTTCAACTCTATGGCATTCACTGACTGGAGTGCTGTTGGTACTACTGGAATGGACAGGCAGCTGTCACTGAGCAAGAATCATATTCACCTGAGTCATTTTGCAGGCAGAAGATCTGTTTGACATGCTTACTTGTTCTTCACTTAGGACTCCTCACCTGCCATGCAGCTCACCCGGCAAAGTGTGTTCGTAACTGTGTCTGATCTCTGAAGTGGCAATGGGTTCTCAGAGGTGGCAGAAGCTGCAGATGAGGTCAAATTGGAGGTCAAATACCTAGGAGAGCTGGACTTACCTGGCCTTGGCTGGAAGGCAAAGGCTGCAGATGTCGTAAATCAGCTGCAATACAGTGCAGGATGAATTGTCAGTAAGTATATTTGAAGCTAGCATACAGTGATTATGCTGACTGCATGTAGGTGATGCCAAGGTCTGTGTCCTGTCACCTCGTGGAAATGGTGCACACCAACCGGTCATCGTGATTGAGAGCACTACAGTGCATTGTGACCCAATTCTGTGGGTCCCGAGCTCGGCCGATGGGGACCTTATGGTATTTATCAAACTGGTGTGTCTAATTGTCCAACTTTTATGGATTTTAACCACTCATTCAATGTCAGCTGGTTGCCGGAGGCCTTAATGCGCCACCGGTTGTCAAACACAAATCTGATGTAGTACAATTACCACACAAGTGCTCCATGTTGCCACCTCTTGTCATCAATGAGCAGGAAAATGATGAACACATACTGCTCCTGATAGCAAGAGATCAGACTGGGAACAAATGGACGAGGTCTGTTTGAGCCAAGACAACAGATGAGAAGAAGCTCACCAATGCAGCGAGAGCTACAGAGATTGTCGAGTATCTTGAGGGCAAGCTCTCACTTTGCGACGGCTGGAAGGAGTTCCGCTCATCCAAGAATTGTGTACACCACCCTCCCGAAGTCCTCAGGCACCTTGGATTTGCAGATACCTTTATTTGGGAGTATGGCAACACCTTAACCAGTACTTTTGGGGTGTGTATTCCTTTGAACTATGTATGAGTTGCGACTGGCTGACCAGTGAGTAGGATCATGAAGGCGAGCCACCATCAAACCCTAACCCTACATCCCAGGCCGATCGCATTGCGAAGACCCACATTCTCACTGCCCTCAGCTGGGACACTAGCTGGGAGAGTATGATGGGAGAGTATGATGGGACAGATCCTGAAACTTGCTTACCACATGGGACCGACAGGAAACTACTGCAATGACAATGTTGTGTGCATGCTAGAGACTTCAACAGGGAAGCCAATGATATGCACCAGACAATCCTGCCTGGAGAAAACAGCATTTTGATGAACTAAAGCTACCTTTGTCCGTGACAGATATGAGGTGTCCATGGACATATGGACAGCAAGGTGTGGCGGACGGTATCGTGCATCAGGCCTATCTACGGATGACTCATGGACAAAGTCATGTGGAACATATCCACTCAATGTGCATGGATGGCAGAGGTCGATGAGTATCCTATGACGATGACTGAGGTGGTAGCAGGCCATCAGACTCAGTGGGGCTGATGGGTCGCAACACATGGTACACCATCAAGGCAGTTTGCTATCCATGTTGTAGCAAGCATCACAAAGGCACATGGGAGACTGCTGATCTCTCAATGGATGTAGTAGAGGCCTATCCTTCAGGAATGACAGGCCAGGGAAGTGTTCGCAAAAGGTAGTTGAAGACCCATTGATACTATGAATGGTTCGGTAGTGTGCATTACCAGATGTGAAAGGACGGTCAAGGCTAAGACCATAGGGGATATGTCATGAGGCTCAGAGCTTTCCTTGACACCTCAGGAGCATTGTGGATGTGAGTGCACCTAACTAACAATAGGACCAGATGGGTGTAGGAGCCATTGGTGGGAGGATGCGCTTACGCGTATAGGGTCAAGGGTATGGTCATGACAGGTGAAGTCTTAGGGATGGTTTGCGGTGTGAAGGAGTCTCGTCAAAGGAGACAGGATAAAGGCAATAGGGAGAAGGGTGAGAGAACAAGTTGGTACCCCCATTAGCTCATAGCGGGACACTCTCCCTCTAGTCTCATTCTGTACAACTCAGTGCTTACCTCTAAAAAGAATGTTTTACACTTTGAGTGTCTCTGGTGCTCTAAGGCAGCTCGTTTAATTGTCCTATTGACTCGTCCATGGTGAGTCATTCTCTAACAAGCAAAGCTAACCCAAGTCTAGTCTAGTCTATTCATGAGCAGATGTCGTCCCTGCTTCACCAGAGAAGTACTCATGACCTGAGTGTCCACAAACATTCATCAGAGTCCCTAGCAGCCCCAAGTGGTTTTGTGCTAGGTTCAGGCAAGAAGCCTCAGTAGTGCCTGAGTATGCATTCCGTTTAGTAGGACCCGTGTGTCCACGATCTAGTCTATCTCGTCCACCTTCCCCCTACCTTACTAAGTGGTGTCTGTGTCTCAGTGTGCACGACTTCAGTCCTCAACCCCACGAATTACAGTGAAGTGTCCATAGGCCATTCTACCCTTCCGACACTAGTCGGACGACATCCCCCATCTATCTATCATAGCATAGGTTTAGGTGTTTGCCCCCGAGGTCGAGTGCATCTACCTATCACTTTCTCTCTGTTATCACCTACTGACCTTTGCACCCATCTCGTGCATATGGATTCCCCATGTGTTTCCCCATGTGTCCGTGCACATAGCATATCACTGATAGGAGTCACAGGTATGCGCAAGTTCCTCATTGAAGTTGCAGGAAAGAAAGGGATACGGACGTAGGCGATTCAGTAGGTTTGGATTCATGTGGCTCTACCTACAGTACATTGTCATTATTTGTTTCTATGAGTGCCTGTGCTCTCTCCCTTAGTATTATTGATAAGAATAGATCATGGTTGGCCAGTCTCATCTTCATCATGACTGCACTGAAGCCTTTGAGGTATGCATTAAGGTGCTCTGCTGCCTCGAAATTAAAAGCATGCTGAAGCTGTACAGCATTTCTGTCTGCTTGCCGAGCAAGGGCTCAATGACCATGGCCACAGGCATTGGGTAAATGAGGAGGTTGGACTGCAGGTGCCACCCAGACAAGATTCAGATCAGTTTTGTCATTCAGATTGCACCAAGTCATACACAAGGCATCAATTGAGTGCCCATTGTAGTGCCATGTGTCGACCTTGATGTTGGTTGTCTGCATCCAGCCATTATCACCATGCAACTCTCCTGGTGCATTGAGTGTGGTCATCACTTTGCACCCTTTGTCGATAGCAAGGAATGTTGGCCACTTTGCCTCTCCATCATGTGACCAGGTACAATTCATAAAGTCAGCAATGTTGTTTTCACCTTCAGCAAATGGAAATTTGTTGTGGCTTAGAGGAATCCCACAGGCAGTTACTGCAATTTTGATGACCTTGATATGTTGCACTTGCCAGAAGTGCTCAATTGTCAAGTCCCAAGGCACCGGGGCAGGCTCCCACTCCATATGTTCGGCACCAGCATCTATCTCATGTATGTGACACATCTGGTGTCAGTTGGTGAACATCGACCTGTCACAGCCAAAGTGAGACTCAAACTGTCAGTACAAAGCAAGATGGTCAGCACAAGCTGGTGCTGTGGCTAAGGCATCTCTGAGACAGTCTTTTATGCCACATTTTGCTTCATATGGCAGGTGTCTTCAGCAGAAATGTCCATCATGGTAATTGACAAGTGATCTTCCACAGTCAGGAACTGTGCAGATCTGGGTAGCAGTTTGATTGAGTCATCAAGGAAGTAGCTATATATTTGAACACATTACCTTATGACCAATCTTCTCAATTCCATCAATGACAGCAGCAGTCACAATATGTGTTTCATCAATCTGGCAGTTCTGATGTGCTGCTACAAGCTCTTCCTCAGAACAATCAGGAAGCCCCTCACCAGGATGGAATTCCCGGTAATAATGGGCACACTCTTTGCATCGATGTGCTGCAGACTCTGGAATCAGGTATACAGAGGTTGTTCCATAGACTCTTGATGGAAATAAGAGAAGAGCTTGCTTCACCATGGCTTCATCATGGTCTATCTGCAGTTCTTCATCTCCAACAAGTAGAGCAGCAGGACCAAGGTCTGCATTTGACTCGGGCAATGTTTCACCCCAGCTGGGAAGAATAAAGCTACTGTCATTTGCCATGTACTTCAAGGCATGGTGGAGAACAAATATGCACCACATATTCTCATACTTGAGGGAGAGTACATTGCCAAATTGATTGACAAGTGGATGGGAAGCATTCCAGCATGTGGCAATAGTTGATAGAGGAGTCTGTGCCTTTGTCACAGCAATAGCAACAGAGTTTCTGAAGTCATGGGTAGCATATCTACCCTTGCCAATATTGATGTAGTGGGACTCTCTGAAGTATGAATCTTCAAAGTGGCCCTGCTCAGAAATGTACTTGTACCAATCTGGGAAGACTATGACTTGGCAGTTGGTGCAGGATCCAGATATCAAAGGCACTTGATAAGCATCAGATGCATCTATGACCCAAGAATGACAGAAATGTCCAGTGCTATGGTATTTCAAGGGCTGTTGACAGGTTGGGCAGGAGTAAGTTGCCAGAAGCAAAGGGGAATGAAGGGCAACCATGGGACCAACAGGTTTGATGGGCTCATGGCCTTCGAGTTCCAGGGAAATTGCTAGGTCATACAACATCTCGGCAGTCAGCCAGACTCCAGCACCCACGCGACCAGTGTCAGTTGTGGGTGCAGCCACATACTCTGCACCAAATGGCGTGGGGAGACCTGGTAAGACCACAGAGTCAAGATACTGTGCAAATTGTGTTACCCATGCTGTGCTGCGACACCACTGAGCCTGTGCATCATGCTGTCAGTGGTCTAATGCAAAGAGGGGGGCAGCTTGAATCACCATAAGCATGGTCATGGCAAATGCAGCAAGTGGGAGTCATTCCCAAGGATACCTCACATGCCCTCGAGCATGCAGTGGAGTCCTGAAGTCAAGAACATTGCTCTGAGTCAGTGTAATCCTGACAAGTATCAACTGGAGAGGACTCACATTTGAGTACTATCAGGTATAACTGTACTTACTTCGAGATTCATGTGGGATGTCTCAATCACAATGTTTTGCCCTAAACCTCACGATTGCAAGGTTAGCATTATTAGTTTACAATTGCAAGGTTAGCTTTATTAGCTTACAATCGCAAGTTTAGCATTGATAGTTTATGATTGCAAGGTTAGTTCTCATGGTCTCTGATCGCAACATCTTATGTGGAAAGTTGCGATCACACAGTTTGAGACCCTTTTTGCCTATCTTGAGAGTGTTCCAATCGCAATTCAGTGTGCAATCAATTGTACTGTGAGACTGTCCAAGCTATTCCAGGTGTTGCGGGGGTGGGATGTCATCACTTGTGATGGCCACTTTGAAGCCACCATGTGATCTAGACTACTAGTGTCCTGCAACAAAGCACTTGCAATGCCCTCTGTCACCCACCCTGTCTGAACATCGAGTCTGCCTTAACGTTGACAAGCATTGAAACTCTATCATGCTTCCCCACATGCTGTCTTTGTTCTCATTCTGGCTATGTGTGAGCTTGTTTGCGCTTATGGCCATGCAGAACTTGACTGACAACCAGCTCACCCAGATCGAGAATAACCTCACCACTGGAGTGACTCACAGGTGCGTGCTCTTTCATTTCAGTACACGCCTAATTGACAGTACTGTATTGCAGCTGGGAAATAGGCACACACACCGAAGCTCTCACTGAATTCCTCACGCCCTCCTACTCCATCTTCTCCTCTTCTTCCATCCCCCTCTCCTCCTCCCAGTTCACATATGGCCCTCCTTCCTCTCTCGATCCCATCCTCACCCTCGCCCACTCTGTCATTGCCAACCGCTCAACATCCAATGACAATGCCCAGGGCCCACAGCCTTTCATGCAAGACACTGCCACCAGCAACCCCGTGAGCATAGGTGTAGCAGTCTTGATAGCCAACTGGACTGGGTATACGGGATATGGTGGGGCAGAGGACTATGTGGGCGTGGCGTGGGACCAGGTGGACTATCTGTTCAGCGGGAGCATGCCCAAGATGAGCGATGGTGCGATTTTGCACCATGTGAGTCAATTGCAGCTGTGGAGTGATTTGGTGTATATGGTACTGCTTTTTCTGGCATATTACAGTGTGACGACCACAAATCGAAGTGAGTGGTTTAGTTTTTCAATTTATTGCCCTTTGTGCAGTGGAATACCCTTTTGCTGACCCTCTCTTCTATACAAAGGTATGCTCCAAGACGCTTACACCCAATGCAAGCTCTACTGATCCTACCTCTGAGACTCGAGTACGGGAGGAATGTGGAAGCACATCATGATGGGCAGTGGGATGGACAGTGGGCACTGGGCGACTGGTGAGTCCTTGTCCTTGTGCTGACCAGACTTTCCTTCCCTTCTCATTTCCCTTTCACCCTGATTATCGAACTCAAATTGACTTTGCCATGCAGGGAACAGCTGGGCCGCTGCGGGCATGCTCTGCATCCTGCGCACAATCACAAACTCACAGTATGCAAACACGATGAAGAGCGAGCAGACTGATCTTGTGAACTGGGTGGGGGAGATACACAATGGGATTTATCTGCACCTTGTGAGTCCCCCTCCCTCCAACTCTCATTAATTCACTAGTCATTGACACCCATTGCTACAGCAATCCAATGGCCTATTCAAAAACTACCCCAACTCATCTAATACCTCTAATTTCAATGATGCAGCAAGCACGGCGCTGCTCGCATCGACAATGTACCACCTCGCGAACACATGGGGGTGGCACACGCACCTTCTGCAGGTGGAGTGCAGCTGGCAGGTGCTGTTGGCATCAAATAACAAGTAAGTCACAGTCAATTCTCCCTGTGCCCCCAAAATAACAGCCCTATTCTCCTTGCCCAAACTAACCACCCACTCCCTGTTCACAGCTCATCGTCAAATTCCACCCTCGCCCACTTCACATCAGACATGTGGCTCATGCCTGTTGTGGACCCATACAACTTTGGGCAGCAAGGGGAGTGGTCGCAGGAGGTGCAGGCATTTGTGCTGGAGATGGAGGCAGCAAGGGGGGACTGGGTTATGGTGGGTAGCCAGGGTGCGAGTGCCGCTGTGGGGAGGTGGTGTGGTTTGGGAGCGGGGTGGTGGATGGTGCTGGCAGTCTTGTGGGTTGTGGGGGGTGGTAGAGCAGGAGGAGGGTGTGAGGGGATGCCGCAGGTGGGGTCTCGTATAGGCTTGTGACCACCCTCTTGTAGTGTGATTGGGACAAAATCGCTCTAGAGAGGCTGGTAGATTAGGTGTGGGAATCAGGTTCACCCAACTTTCATTGCTGTCTGACACTGTGGGAGTCTCACTCTTTGGGGACCTGCAAAATGTTGATCAAAATGGATATCCCATATAATGACTTTGGCAAACCATTCTGTCAAAGAGAAAAGTATATACTAAGGGAATAGCCAACAGACTGGACAAAATATTATCCATTTTATTACCTTCAAGATCGCTTGAATATCTATAGTTAAACATCAAGCAAAACTGATAGCAAAATATTTTCTCTGAGAAACATTTTTGTAAGCGAGTTTGTTTTAAATCTTTGCCGACTCTTAAATGGTAAATAATTATATATATTACCATAAGGGATATTCAGGTGCTATATTATGTAATACCATATATTACCTTTTGACAGTATAAAAAAGTATATAAAAAAGTATATATTTGGGACTGAGTCAGAATGTATTGCCTGGTGATTGCCCATAGGGGGCCCAGTGGCCACCCACAGAGTGCCCGGTGAGTGCCTGGTGATCATCCACAGAGTGCCCACTAATCGCATGACACCCAATACTTGCCAAGGTAATGGTTAGTTGTACATATTCATCATTATCTATTACTACATAGTGTAGTTGTCATGGGCATAGCTCCTGTGGGCGGTCAGTGGGCAATCACTGGGCAGTCAACAGGCAATCACTGGGTGGTCAACGGGCAATCACTGGGTGGTCAATGGGCAATACATTTTGACGGTGTCAGGAATATATATTTTCCAACTCACTTTTGGATGACACCAAAATGTGAAATAATATATTATATCATAATGTAATTAAAAAGGCTGAACATTATTAAAAGTATGGATAGCCACTTAGGTGGCTACCCAAACCTGAAATATATCCATTCCATAAATGGATTTCAAAAGCAAATCTTTTGTTACTTCTTTTCCATTCCATTTATATTTAATCATTGTGGTCATCTTGAAGGTAATGCTGTGGATAATATTTTGTCCAGTCTACTGAGCATTCTCTAAATATTTAAGTTTTCCCATGACAGAATATTTTGCAAAAGTAATTATATGGGATATCCATTTTGATCAACATTTTGCAGGTCCTCAAAGAGTGGGACTCCCACAGTGCGAGGTATATCCGATGATTGCCACTGACATGCTGCTGACATAAGCAGTTAGACTCCCAGTCGTTTTGTAGTCATGTAAGAAACTTTTGTAGTCCATTAGAAACAATTGTAGTCTCATTAGAAAGTGCCTCAACAAGCCATCTCGTGTGGCCAAGTCTTGCTTCACGTGGACACTCTCTACAGCATATCATATTCTATGGCAACACATAATGGAAAAGCTCATTAAACTGGATAAAACACTTTCTACTAGGTCCCAGACTGATATATGACCCTGATTCAAGAACTCAGGTGCCATTCTGATGCGCTCGGACTGTGATATGTGGTCTGAGTGTGGTAATTCATTGGGCAGTTGTCGAGTAAAGGGGGACTGATGAGCATGGTTTTCGACAGCCTCAGACTTGGATACAGACATCAGGTAATGGTTGTTGGATTGTAGAGGTGATTGAGGTGGAAAAGAGTCCGTATGGCACTCACTGATATGGTTGGTATCCATAGCGCCCATCTCACATTCTCGTAGTTGTGAAAACATGCTATGTGACTGTGGACATCCACTTGTTGAGGTGGTAAATGGATCCCCAAGCATAGCCAGAGATTGGTCTTGCACCATTCCCAGAAAAGGTGGACTTGGTAACTGTAATGGGTCCAACTGAGAGCTTTCCAGGCCATAGGACTGTGGGTAAATGTGTGGAGCATGAGGATAATATGGATTATGATAATATACAGGGTAAGAGGGTAGTGAATGATAGTATAGTTGCTGCCGCTGCACAGGAGTTGGTCTAGTATATGCCACAAGAGGTGAAGAGAGCTGCGGAGGATAGGAATAAGCTACAGAGGTAGCCATATATTGACCATAGTGTAGGCCACCGGAGAGATGTCTGGAAGGAGTTGATGGGGTATTTCCAGGATGCCGTGTTGATTTGACATCGAGACAGGCTGCCAGAGTTGCTTGAGTGGAGAGATAGCTAGAACATGCGTTGTGATTTCACTAAGTCCACGCATGAGGCCATGTTTGTAGTCGACTCCAAATGACTACAAATTCTTTCTTACTTGATCTCAATCTCAAATCTCTGCTGAACTCAGACCTACTGTCAAGGACCCCGTACTCGGACACCCTAGTGTATAATACCTGCCGTGCTCACTATACTTCACATATTGCCCCAATTCTACTTACAAAATGTCAGCACCTATCGTATCTACCACTCCTATGTACTTTTCGAATTTGATGCATGATGTAACAAGCATCAGGAATATTTCATTGGTCATCATGTCTATTGTGGCTGAAGACTGTCTACTCGGTGATAGGCACCGTTGGCTTCTGACCCCAGAAAACATGACTTAGGGCAATTCCGCGCACTTCGTGGGAATGGCGACTTAGTGACTCAATAGCGCACTGTTGGTACTCTGTGCACTAGTGACCCTATGACCCAGCGACAAGGCTCTCAGCTTCTCGGCGCACTTAGGATGACTTCTCAGTAGCTCAGTCAGCCAAATGTCATTCAGTCAAGTCATCAGCATCTTGGCATGCACTGCCTGATGTTGTTACTGCAGTCTGAACTGAGGCGGTGTCTCAGTGTGCCTTTCCATATGGCATACAGCCCACCATTGCTTCAGATCAGTGCTAGTTCTATTGGTGCAACTTTCCTTATGCATGCAGCATGCATCGACACATGGCGCAACTACAGCTATCATGACACTGCCACACAATATAGCAGCCGTGCCCTTTATCCCTATTCGACAAGATCGCACTAGAGTCAGCAGCATAGCCCGCCACCTGATCATCAAGGAGGCGCGCTCTAACACAAAGTCAAGACACACCCGACTGGCTCCCACCTGAGGAATGGCATGCATGCTAGAGTTGGTCATGAGGGGTATTGGTCAAGGATCACATGTGGACTAGGAATGAGGCAGTACAAGTCGTATGGATGTGAGGCTGAGCAAAGGCACAACTCATGGTAATAGGTAGTTAGAGTCAGACATAGAGCAGTCGCTCTCTTGTATTTAAGACATCACTTTTCTGTTTTGTAGAACAAGTTATCTTCACATACTCTTCAGATTTCAGTCTCATGTCAGAGTTTCTTCTAAGTCCGTCTTGCAACTCGTGTTTAGGTACTCTTGTGTACCTCTGACTTCACCCAGAGATAGCAACAGAGCAAGTCAGTGTAGCATTGCTGATTGTAAGCAAACCCCTTCACAAAGTCTCTCTCTCTTAGGCAGCCTCATGCGCTGCAGCGTCATATTAACCAGTGTCTATACATCTGAGTTAGAGGTAGTGACCGCAAGCAGCACTCTCCTATAGAGCACCAAAGACCATACAGCGCCAAGCAGGAGAAGTACTGTATAGCACACCTACACAGTGCTGTGCACATAGTGCTACATAGTGCATAGCATCACTCCCTATAATCAGACTGCCACTGAATAGTGACTCGGTGCCAACCTCCCTTTATCCCCACCTATACGTCTCACCTACACCCATCCCCTCTGAACTCTACATACCCTTCGTTACCCTGGGCCTTGCAGCCATCTGACACCAAGGGTTTGGTGTTTGCTTTGTGGTTGTGTCTATCTTTAGGTCTCATCTTCATGGGTTTCATCATGTGTCAGTGCATATCATTAGACAGCAAGCACGGGTACCATTTCAGCAGAGAAAACTTACTTGAAACTGATTCCATTAACTGTCATGGTATGCCAGACTATCATTCAGTACATTCCAGGCTCGAATGAGAGTCCATTGGACTGTTGTAGCATGCCCCCAACCTCAGGACCCAGGTGGCTGAGGCGGGCCCTGCCCATAATTGAGTTATCACACTCATAGAACAAGACTGATTCCACTTGAACCAAGCCAAAACATCATCATTTGGACCAAAGAAATGATACATACAGTCCCAGCAAGCCAACACCTGGTCAATGACGAAATTCCCCTTTTGCTTTTTCACTGTCCTGTTTCCACCACTGGTACACTTGAACTGAATCCCCAATGCCTTGTCGCACCAATAAATTTATAATAAAAATTGTAGCATGTACCAAGACTGTATCTTGATAGTTATACCAAGTGCCATGAGATCAGCTATCAAGGCAGCTGCTGGAGGAGGCTTCAAAACACTGGAGGTCGAGTCACTTGAAATCCAGAGAGTGGCAGCAATGGCTGGCACATAGAGACCTTCGATACAGCTGAATCCACAGAGTCAGAGACTCAAGACAGAGCCAAGGATCCATAGAGTGAACTAGTATATAACTTGAGGAGTAGCGACAGTGTTGTAGACCGTGAAAGCATAAGGATAGGGAGATGGTGGGGCCGCAGCGGAGTTTAAAAGTGCCAAATCAGGCAAGTCTGACGACAACAACAGGTATATCTCAAGCAATTTTAGAGACTTCGACCTGAAACTCAGCAGTAATGTCCAGTCGAATAAGCGCTTTCAAATGGTGTATAAATTGTATAGTAATGAGGGGTAGGGAGCAAGACAAAGCCCCGCTGTCCGAGTAGCCAGTGTGTCCGAGTAGGTGACCCCGGACAGTACTCAGAACAACTCAGCTGTCAAAACGTAAGCACTTCGACGTCTGAACTGAGGCCTAGGTTGGGTGAACCTGATTCCCACGCCTAATCTACCAGCCTCTCTAGAGCGATTTTGTCCCAATCGCGCTACGAGAGGGTGGTCACGAGTCTAGGTCTCATAGATTGGAAAGATGATGAAGACAGCCCTGAAGACACCAAGCTAGGAACGATTGAAGACTATGACGTCACCCAAGCGATGTTCG
This sequence comes from Neolentinus lepideus HHB14362 ss-1, assembly GCA_001632425.1. Classification (NCBI taxonomy): domain Eukaryota; kingdom Fungi; phylum Basidiomycota; class Agaricomycetes; order Gloeophyllales; family Gloeophyllaceae; genus Neolentinus; species Neolentinus lepideus. The sequence continues at coordinate 131,731 of KV425627.1, forward strand.
AAGACGTGCCAAACGCTTCCTCGCGCATTCTCAGATGATGACACTATGTCATCATTCCTTCTTTTCCTGCCCGACATCAGGTCGTTCCCAGTGTATCTCGCGACGTTCCGGCTACACCACGTCTCTCTATCTTCGACCCCCCACCTCACTCAAATAAATGGCTGTGGATGGCGCTGGAACAGGACTTCAAGAGGGCGCATATAGTCAGTTCTACCTCTCACCATGCGAGGTCGCGATCGCGTTGAGTGAGAGGAACACTTGTGGTAGAAGGTCGGCCGTTTCTGATGAAATATAGTCATCCCTAACATCCGCTCGGGCGCAGGTCAAGAAGACGTATGAACAGATTTCTAGAAATACTGTTCGATTTCCCATCGAAAGCGGTGAAGTCCCTCTCTGCCTTGTCCCGAAGCCTCGAGCGTCACTTCACGTGCTTGACTACTTACTATACTCAATCTCGCTATAACGCCTGCTCCCATCACGAATATCCTCAACACGATCAATGTGCCAATGCCACACCTCGTATATACAAGGCACATGGGCGCGGTATGGGTAGGTAGCTTTCACGTTAGGATTAGAGGTGAAAGTGCAAGATACGGTCCTGCAGAACTGTATTGCGAGGATTACGGGGTTGCTCCGAAGGTACGTAATTTTTTTGATACTACTCTCGCCGTGTATGCGGGTTGACGGAACTCACGCTGTCACAGCTATAGGATTCCTGGAGATATCATCCTCTTGTGCAAAATCGTCTGGGATGCCGTATGGGTTTGAACCTCGCCTCTCTCTGTGTCTGTACACCTTTGTACTCGCCCTTCCGAGCCTTATGACGTGCTGGCTGACCATCTTCTCCTTGTCTCGTCCGCTGTCTTTGTTGACCCGCCTTCCCACATTGGCGCCTCTCGAACCGGCCTTGTCTCTGCCGAGTCCTTGGTCGCAGCGATCGCGAGTCTGTTGTACGACTATCCCGCGACTTGGTTTGCGAAGCGCAACACGCCAGAGTTCATAGGAGCGGTACGTTCACACCATCTGCTGTCCCCATCTGCTCGCTTAATTGCTACGTTCACCCCATAGGACCGGTGATCCTGCATAGTCTTATCAATGCTGATTAAGGTATCGGATCGAATGTGACTGTGGTATGTGCGTCGCTTGTCTCAACTGTCCCCCAGTCCTATGTTAGATGTACGTGATCGGTCCGCACCAGATACTAGCCCGAGTACTTTGCACCCGTGAACTTCGTCAAGGTGCGTGGACCGATCTCTGCCTGCATCGACAATATTGACATTGATTCGATGTGAACGTAGACGTGATTTTCTATGGATTCACTCAGTTTTCCGCTGTGTTCGCGGGTTTCCATGTGTTCACCCCGTGCGATACGCATGCTCACGAGGACCCTGGTGTAAGTGTTCAGCTGATGGTGAAAAGCTTGCTACGGTAAAGTGTCTTGATGGAAGGAAACAGTTATCGCGTTACGGTCTGGGTTGATCTGATTGTGCTCTATTGCACTAGTGTACCCGTAGTTCTCTTGTATTTCTGTAGTTAATCAATATTAAGTATTATCGACTGGATTGTTTTTTCTGTTCGGTCTGGCTGGAATTAAGGACGGTGACATCATCACGTGACAAGATCTAGTGCATCAGTCTTGGTCGACTTGCTGCTCCTCGCCGACGTTTCCTGCAGCGTCTCCTTGAAGCCAAGACAATCAGACAGGATGCGGTCGTTCGCTGCAAGGAACTTGAATACCACCGCGCGCGTCAGTCTTGGGGTCTACTTTGGCCGCTCCAAGAGCAAAGCCCAATCGATCACTATCAAGCAGCCACGGATCCTGTCACTACCTTTGGTCTAAGTACTATACCTGTCCCTCTCCTCTGGCAAGATCAAAATCTGCCTATACCGACGACCTTCTCTGCACTGTCGCCCTTCAAGCATACTGACAGGAATGCATCCTCTCCAGTCTGGGCGTTCGCTGCGAATATGATGGCACTCTACAGTTGGGTTAATAGGATTGTGTGGATCAGGCTCGTGGTTGAGCAGGTTGGCGAAGAGGGCGAGGTACTCCGGGGCAACGCCGAGGTGCGGAGTGTGTGTCGCGGCGTCTAGATGGCTGTTGAAGTTGGGGGCGACATGGATATTGCGGGTATGGGTGGTAAGTCGATTCCTAATGCGCTCTGTGGTCTTATCATCGTCTTTCAACAAGTTATAGTCGAGGTGGCACTCATCGTTGCCAAGGTTCTGAGCGTGATGCTCCTCAACGGTCCGTATGGGACCCCATGAAGAACGCTAAGTAGATCAGCTTGTTCTCATCCTCCCCGTTCTCACTGGATCTGCATAGGATCTCCTGGGAGAACGCATACAGTCCCTTCTATGCACTATGCCGACCTACGTTTCCTAGAGCTTTCGTCGCTGCACAGTCCGCGCACGTGTCTAGGAAAGCGTACTCTGGCGGCTACGTCGCTTCGCGGAAACAAAATAAATCATCCTGCGGTCGTCCTTTTCGACTTATCAACAACGATATAAGCAGAAGGAACGATACAGTCAGTCTATTTGGCAGCAGGGCAGGAATCGTAGACCATCGCCAGACTCCGGTACGTAGTACGCGATCCAATATCTTTACCACGATAAATGCGGCGAGATCGCTCATCTCGTCCACATTTACCCATCTTACAGCCGCCGAACTCCTCCCAGCGTCCCGAATCACCGAGTCCACCACCACCACCACCACCTCGCTCTCCATTTACGAGCTTTTTACTGGCCTCTTCAATGCCGTCTGAGTCACCGTGTACTCCTATGCGGAAACTGCTGATTCTGGACCTTAACGGTATGCTCTCATCTGGTCGAGACATCCAGGTGGTCGTGCTGGATACAATCGGTCGACGGACAGCCACCGCCGCCTCGAATAAGATCCTCCACCGTACATGCTGTCCTTCCGGAGCTATTTTCTCATGAAGAGACGAAAGCATCGCCAATATTGTCGTATGGAGGAGCGCGTAGCTACATAGCGTGCACGACATGGTTCGTAAAACTTTCGGAGAGCGACGAAGGCCGCCCGAGCTAGAGACACACTCGGACTGTCAAGCAATCGGTACGGTACGTCCACACCCAATGTCACACTTCCCTTTACTAATCCCGCTATGCAGACATGAAGATGCAGATCACGAAGCCATGGTTCTACTTTCCATCCCTCGCCGACAAGAACGCCTCCCCTTCACCCAGCAGTTCGCAATCTGCGTTCCCGTGGCCTTCTTCCAAGACCATACCTGTCCCCGGTCGTCCAGGCTCATTTCGCTCTGGCCACCCTTCTCCTCGATGACGTATCCCCAGCCATACAACAATAACCACGCATGTATCAAGGAGTGCGATGCGCATACACCAAAGTTTCCAGATGCTGACAATAGCGACGATCGGGCCAAGAAGCGCAAGCGGAAGAAGAAGGCGGCGGTCGTGCTTGTGGAGGCAATGTAAGGACGCGACATATTTGGGGCCGTGGACGTGATCGATGTTGCTGGCTGGATCGGGTGCGGCGAGTCATGAGCGAGGTGTAGGTGCAGTTGATTGTATGGAGTCAGACTGAGTTGACTTCGTCGAGCTCAGTGGATAACTCCGGACAATTGTGTGTGTCATACTGCGTGCTAGCAAGACGTTTATGTAGGCGGTGTGTGCTAATTGGTCTGTCTGTGATTCAATCGCACACCACGCCTGTCTGTCCGACGGCAGTGCCAGTCTTGGACAGGAGACGTCACGTCTGGTTCGAGATGCGGCCGAGTGCGTTCACACAGCAACATTCCGAGTAGGACCGGCGGTCAAATGGTTACTGCCCTCGCCCGACTCACAGCTTCAGACCACACTCGAGTCTTAAGTGCACAACAGTACGACTCGTGAAAGGCTAGCGGCGATGGTGTTACTGTTGCCCCTAGCACTGTCTGTAAGACACTACCAGTCGTGAGTGATGGTGTGCGATGTGAATTTTGATCCCGAACGAGTTGTAGAGCGCTCCGGTATGGCGCTCTAGTGACATACAGTGTCCGTATGCGACCAACCTGTGTTTGCGTATTCTTGGGACATGGGCGTCCATTCGACTTCGCTGCTTCTGTGAGCGTTAACTGCCTCATCCATGGGATGGCAAGCCGCAGAAGCTGCACGCGTCCCACGTCTCCTTGTCCACAACACTCAACGTTGTTTTCTGTGCTCTTCTGTATCGCAAACCAGAACTAACTTGAATTCGAACAACTGCAATGGCCACTAGCAACACGTCTCCGACCAATGTTCCTCCTGTTGATGACTCAGAGTCCTTCATGCTCGAGCTCAAGGGTGAGCAAATTTACCATCGTCGAAACTCCTTGCCCGTATAACACTCGTCGGTGTAGATATCAAGATCCATGCACCAATGGGGCAGCCGTTCCGACGCCGCTGCTTTGGTCGGGGCAAACTCTATGTATTGGCATCGATCGATGACACCGACCAAGGGGCGGACAGAGAGCAAATTTTAGACCCTATGCTACCAAATTCCGTTAAGGGCAAGGGGCCGGCGATCAGGAAATACACGACATCAACTCCCTAAAGTGAAGTGGGACCCCGAAATGATAATGCGAGACACACCACCACCCCGATTAGGAAAATTGTGGCTGATACGAGCTGGCACACTGAAAACATTCGAGTCTCTGGACGCTGCCAGGACATTGGTTCTTCAAGCTATATGCTCAAAGTAGATAAATATATTATAGGCTCTATTGTACATGAGCAATATGCAGCTAAGTAGCACATTTATTCCTCGGGACTCATTACCTATGGAAGTCTCAGCTCTGCCTCATTTCATACAATTCAGCTCCATTGCAATATTCTCTTGTAGCTCTTCAACTGTAAAAAAATAAGGAATATTCTAAAGCTCCCAGTTATTCTCAGTGTTATCTTCAGGGATCCCATAGACAATTCCGTGCATGTTCATGATTACATGTCCGGTACCTGGAGCAACCTGTGCTCATCTATGTGATCAATTGTGATGTGTACTGCTATGTTATACTTCCAAATTGCATCATATTGCTGAGTTAGTGGATCAGGGCCACAAAGGTGGCAGAGAATCGGGATGTTAGCACACAATTGCACCATCTTGGACACGGACACAGCAGATTTGTGATTCATACTGTCATACTGATACTAGCAGCTTCTGTGATTTGTGCTCATATTGGACTGGATGGACATTTAACACATGTCATTTCCTCTAACATGTTTTACCTCTATTATCACAAGACACAGATTTTCTATGCTCTACTTTTTTGCACCTCAGCCACCCGCCATCTGCATGAGTCCGGCACAAGCTGAATCCTCACATGGTCACTTCTAAGACATCCAAATTAGGCAAGTGGTCACTCAATGTTGCTGGCCTAGTTGTCTCTGGCAAGTGCAAGCAGGGACTTTGATATAAAATATGTACACCAATGTGTTCTTTGGATAAAGAATACATTATATTCAAATTTCTACGTCAAGAGAGGATGTGTGGAACGCGCTAGGTGAAAGTGACGTGAAGAGCAGCCAAAAAGTGAAAATCAGGACCCCGTAAACTGGCTGAGGCACCACCACCATGTAGTTGATGTCGCCGGCAACTTCCTTGCCTGCCCCTTGGTTAAGGGCTCTCGAGCCCCCCTCCCCCGTGGGAGACTCTCATGGTATATATAAGGAAATTCTGTATGACCAAGACGTGGAGGCAGTCACTGTATATGGTAAACAACTGTCTACCGATAGACGTTAAGTACAATATATAATTGGACAGTAGTATCTTACAGCTGCTAGAAGCGGCCTCAGATGCCCATTAAACCTAATCTATTAGCAGCTAGGGACAAATAGGAGCAATGTCGAGACCTACGTGCATGTCGAGCGGGGCAGGGTATAGCAATACTCACTCCATAATTGAAGAAAGTTAGTTGTATTTTGAGAGAGAGACTTGCGGCAGCCTTACAAGCCGCTGAACAGGACCAGGAGGCTTCAGGCTCATGCAGCGATCCAATGCTTACCCGTTCACTGCATTACAGACCACCACCAGTGCCATCGTCCCAGATTCCAGCTCACAACACCAGCGGAACTCATCTCATCCTCTTTAAGTTGTTCTGAATCACTAGTCGAGTCAAGGTCATCATGCATTTGAATATTTTCATGTCCAGCATTGCAATCTAGGTGGGAAACAACATTCTGATTAGTCTATTATGCGGAATGACAGCACTGAAAGTGACTGACCATCAGAACAACCTGAATTTGCCTCTAATTGATATCTGAGACTTGGCCAAGGGCACATTTTCCTCTAAGCTATCGTGAAGAGGACACGTAGGAGTGGAAAACATTGCAGTTCTGTCATTTTGATGTGTTATGTCACGTACTTTTGTTGTTTCCAGAGTACTGTGGCAATGGGTCCGACAAGCAAATGGTCTTTTTCCGTGCATAGAACACAAGCTCATTGCTCAAAGGGCACTTCAAAGACCTCTGAATCTCGATATACATATTTTGAGGGCCATGTATTAAGAAAGAGAAATCTCCGTTAAGGGCCTCAGAGGCCCCCCTCCCCCAGCATAGGGTCTTGGCATCTTCTAGTGTCCACCCCTTGACACCAACATCAAGTCTACAATGAAACCCATGTCTGCCAAAGGTCCGGTAGTGACCTTCAGGGATCAACTATTGCTGTAAATGCCATATTCTTGCACCATCTCCACCACACTGATTCCCCGAAGCCCTGATGTGAAGGACTCATCTATGGTCAACATCGAAGTGAAGGTCAAGCAAGTGGGTCAATCAGATAAATGTCTTGGCATCCTGAAGGAGATTGCAGCAAAGTTGCTTCACTCGGGTACTGGTATGTCCAAGTCAACCAGGCTGTTACATTGCTCTCATCATGATTCAAACTTCTCTCTGCTAGCATTCTCTTCTGGTCTGACTTCCACTGCTTCTGCTGCTAGGGTACCCTATTGGATTGAGTTCCATGCTGCCAGCACGTCTGTGTCAGATGCTGCCAAGTATATTGCAGACCAGGCTAGTGAAGCAGTTGGCAGAGCTCTTGGCACAAGTTCAGCCTCTGCTGCCGTATCAAGCATGAAAGAAGCTTGGGAGCCTCTGCTAAGGAAATTGAAAATTCTCTGTAGTGTTACTGGTGTGGCTTCTGAGGTGAGAAGTAAATTACTTTTCCTCATCCTGTTTACCATCATGATACTAGATCCATCCCTATGCAAAAATGGCACTCACTGTGTTGACAGCTGTACCAAAGGTAGTGCACAATTTGGTGCATATCACTGATTCTGCTAACACAATCTAAGGTTATTCTGCAAGGGGCTGAACATGATGCCAAGATCCATGACTTAGTAGTGACTATGAATGCCACCTTTTCATTTGCTGAAGATGTCAAGGATCTTCCAGACCAAGTCTCACATCAGAAGGAGATCATTTGGAAGATGCTTCATCAGAGTATTGAGTGTGGTTATTTTATCAAGAACTATGTTGAGGATAAAACTTTTGGTAAGATCTAGTTTCTGCCCAGCATCAGTGATTAGAAGTGTAACCCATCTGCTCTAGTTGTTCGAGCTTTGAAGAATGCTTTTCCAGATACAGATGCACTAATTGAAAAATTCAAGGCCATATTTGCAAGCCTTCAACAGGCATTTGTGAATCATGCAGTCTCACAGACTCAGATTCTCTCAGTTCAAATTATCAATGACTTGAAATCAGCCAGTAAGTATTAAGGCAGCATAGAATTAAAGAGCTAGACACTTATGGCTATTATCTTAGTGCACAAATTGGATAGAATAGTGCTCAACAATATCTCATATGCTGCAGGAGCTTCATTCCAACCATCAGAGGCTTGCTTACCTGGCACATGCCAAGCTTTACTTGATGCCATTTCAACATGGATCCATAGCAATGATGACTCATGTATCCTGCTCCTTACTGGTGCAGCTGGTACTGGAAAATCCACAGTAGCCCATACTATTGCTGTTAGGAAGTGACCCTGAACATGTTTGTGTACAGTACACTTAGCGAAGTGTACTGCTATCTCAAGGCTTGGCCTTAGAGTATAGTTCTGTGAGT
>KV425628.1:0-54650 GCA_001632425.1 Neolentinus lepideus HHB14362 ss-1
GTGGAAGCCCGCAAGGCGCGGGCAACACTGAGTCGAACGCGGGACAGAACAGGACCTCGCTGTATTGCAAAGAGCGAAAAAAGGGGGGAAGGAGACGATAGGTACAATGGTCGAGACTCGTCAGCTTATAAGCGTGAACGAGTCACAGAAGCAGTGTAGAGAAGCAATCGAAAAGCAATGAATCGTGAAACGGTGTGACGTGTGAAGTGTGGTACAAGGTGGAAGGGGCGGAGCCTTAGAAGGAAGACCGGGCATGTGGACGTCATGTAGAAAGTTAAATGGGAAAGTGTGGCGTCGTAACCTCCAGGGTTACACATTGATGGGTGGCATCAGCATGTCCCTGATGTCTTTGATGATTTCTGTCTGCATAGTAGTCATGGCAGTGGTAAACTATGGGGGAGCTGCATCTATGTCATAGTGTTAAACCGGCACCATAGCAAAGAACCAAGAAGGATATCAACCTTCCCCAGCATGTGCAGAGGTAATGATGTGTGCATACACCTTGGCTTCACCGACTTTCTGGAGTGTTAGTGCACTGTCATCTTGAAGGGCTAATTGCAATCACAATATCGGTCGGAAGGTATGCATCAGACCGATAACTCGTCTCTTACCATGTGCAACTTGTAACGTATCTCCGTACATGTGTGCTCGACCCACATCCTCAAGAGTGGGGTGCTGCTGCGGTTCAGCGGGAAGTGCGAATCCAGAGTCATTGACAGGAACTTGAATGCTCATGGTGATAGTGGTGTCAGGTCAAGTGGACTAAGCGTTGAACCGCGTCGCGCGAAAAACGACGGCGAACGCCCACGTGATATCACTGTCACAACAGCTGACGGAATTGTCACGAACAACTCCGCATCCCTTACTCGCCGTATGTTCTTACCTGTTACACACCTCAGCATCTCGAGTGCTCGAGCCATTATATCCTGCACCAGCCTCGCGGCGACGGACAAATTCCAGTACCTACTTCCCTGCAATCCGGACGATGGGCCACCCTCGCCATGACGATCCGGCGCGTTTACTCTCGAGGAAAGTCCCAGCTATCAGATTTAAGGGCGGACGAACGACTCTAGGATCTATACCGATTATCTGCGAGATGACCATGTCTCTTCCAGTCCGGAGTCCTGATGGGTGCATCGCTGTCAAGTCAGACTCGTAAGTTGGTTACGGGTGATTCTGGTCACTTTGACGGGTAGATGCTAGGAATGGAGACGGCAGGACAATTTACACGGAGATGAGTTTGATGATACCGGTGATGGTGTCATTGGGCATAGCGCTCCTGTGACTTACGGGGTCATGAGCTGCCGTCCTGCAGTAAAGTACCTAGGTAAGAGCGAGTTGGATGCGATGCCGCTCAGCTATATTCGAACCAATCACATCTCCTGTGGCTTTTGCGGAGTGTTAGTACCTACCTTTCTACCAACCAAGCTATCGCAAATTCATGAATAGAAAGCAGGCATACAAACCGCATTATGGATCGATAAGACTGAGCTACAAATACAACAAGCGTACGACATTGAGCATAACGATTATACGCATTAAAGTGCCACTGTTCACTCTAGCGGCCAGATGCATCCATGTATGCACGGACAACGGCTTGAGCGTCATGTCTATATAGCCGTGCGAGATGGTCAGGACTTCAACTAGCACATAAACAGAGGAACACCGCTTACAGTGCGGGGGACATAGACGCAGAACTGGTCGCGGAGCTATTGGAGAATTGAGAGCTTGCAGCGTCAGAGTTCGGAGAGGATGTGGTTACCCCTGGCGCAATCTAATCGACGGACGCCTCTGCATTAGCCGTTGAATTTTCAACGCAGAGAATATGTTACTCACTGGTATGGCACTCGAGTTGTTCGAGGGGGTACGGGATGGAGGCATTTCCATGAGCTGCACGTCAATGTTTTTCCTCGCTGCTGGCGTCGGAGGTATAAGAGGCGTGTTAAACATAATGGAGACGGTCTCAGCGATGGAGGCGAGGATGCTGGTCGACATTGCAAGTGAAATATTACGAGCTAGTAGAGATGCAAATCGATAGCAGCACTGAATGGTAGAATAAAGGAAAGAGGTGCGGGGTAGTTATTCGAGCCATCGAGGCTGGACTTGTATGAGGGACACAATTCGGACGGTGGCTGGAATCTCGGATGATGACGATGGCAAGGGCGAAGGTCGAGTGGCTGTGTTTGGCAGCGAAGCGCCTGCCTTTCTAGTGCCCGGGCCGGACCAGAGATGCGCTGAGAGCACATACTAATACCCATTCACAGCTCACACATTATCTCAAACAACCTATTCACAGTTCAACCAGTCTGCTGTGGCGACTTATAACAGGTAACTAGAGCAGTAAGACGTTACTGAACATGACAGAATCTACCAAGGTAGCTATCATAACTGGAGCATCGTCTGGTAAGCATCAACTCCAACAACCTGTGGGGCAACATTGCCCCTCTTCTCACTCCACGTTAATCACAGGTATTGGTCAGACGACGGCCATCGCTATTTCCGCTGCTGGGTGGAGCGTTGCCCTCTTTGGTCGTCGTGAGGAGCTGTTAAACGAAACCGCAGCCCAATGCAAGGGCGCCACACTAGTGGTCAGTGGGGACGTTGCCGATGAAGAGCATGTCATCAGGTTATTCAACGAAACAATAAACAAATTTGGTCAGCGCCCAAATGAATCACAGACTTTCCTGTACGTTCTCTGATAACGACTTTCAGGACGTCTCGACTTGCTTTTCAACGTTGGTTCTCCCCCTCGGACGTCTAAAGTATCACTCACTTTTATTCCTTCAAGAATGCTGGAACTGGAGCTCCCGCCATCCCGCTCGAGGATCTTCCATTGTCTTTGTTCCAGAAAGTTATCAACACAAACCTGATTGGCACCTTCCTTTGCACTCGAGAGGCCGTCAAGATCTTCAAGAGACAACAACCGCAGGGCGGCATGTCATCCCAAGCACCCGTGTGCCTATTCTCACTCCAGTCTGCTTGTAGGGCGCATAATCAACAACGGCTCGATCTCCGCCCACACGCCCCGCCCGCACAGTGCTCCCTACACCTCCACTAAGCACGCCATATCCGGTATGACCAAGTCCACCGCGCTCGATGGGCGCCCCTTCAATATCACCTGCACCCAGATCGACATTGGCAATGCGCACACACCCATGGCCGCGCGCCTCGCAGTAGGCGCTCTCCAGCCGGACGGCACCACGAAACCCGAGGCGATGATGGACCAGAAGCACGTTGGCGACGCCATCGTGCACATCGCGTCCTTACCTAACGAGGTAACCGTGTTCGAGTTCAACATCATGTAAGTCGGCAATCTCACTGCTGCGGACGTCGGATGTGGAAACGTCGGCATCGTCGACCTTCTGACTATCCGACAGGGCTACTGGCATGCCCTTTGTGGGGAGGGGTTAATCGCGCCTCGAATGACGAGAAGAGGGATCGACTGCCATTCGCTCCCGATGAGGGGACGTCCAAATCGTGTATTAGGAGGCATAGGGTACAATGCACACTATCGATAGCTGCGTAAACTAGTATGCGTGATGTAGAATATGTAATTGTACTACCCTCAGACCACATGCAGGGAGCCCGTGTATGAAACTGCTAGTGGATACAAATGATGTGTGGTATGAATAGAAATACACTTGAAGATATAAGACGGATCGTCTGAACGTTGAATAAGAATGAAACGCAACAGCACTCGTTTCTTTCGTAAGCAAGCTAGAAGCGATGATGAGGAACCATGGGAATAGGAAAGATACATTTGGACCATAGATATCCATATTCATACATCCAGCTAGCACCAACGTCGACCGTAACGGAAAATACCCTCCAAAGTAGAAAAAATGCAGTCGAATAGACGTAGTTATTGCCGATCAGTCAGATCAGTCTTTGAGGGCTCGCACAGCCAACCGCCCGTTTCCCAATTGGACCCAGGCTGGTAAAGGTCGGCGGCCCGCTGATTCAGATCAGTTACACCATATAGGATGGTCCGTAGCCGCTTGAAATCAATGGGCTTCAAGATCCACCCGTCAATTCCGAGTTTTAACATTGTTGGTTGCTGGCTTTCCAGCAGAGAGGCTGATACCGCAAATATGGGTATACGTCCGTTGAGTTGATGTGATTTCCGTCGGGAGAGCGAGGGGAGAGCGAGGGGCGAAAGGCCTCGCTCGAACTCGCGAATGCGTTCTGTGGCTTCAAATCCGTTGAGGATAGGCATTCTAAGCGTATGAAACAACCAGGTTCAACCTAGCAACAGATTCTGAGTAGCAAACTTACTGAACGTCCATGAGGACACAATCGAAGTCAATGTCGTTCTCAATCATGTCCACACATTCCTGTCCGTTAGTTGTATTGACGACAGTATGCCCATCTAGTGTGAGACGCTTCGCTAAGATCGCGCGATTTATCTCATCATCCTGCGCGAAAGATCAGCAGGACTTAACGGTGTATCATTCGAGTGCTAACCTCAACAATAAGCACTCGCAGTGGCAGGAAAGATCCTCGCCCGTCGCCACCACTTGACGTCGGCTTTCGAGAATGGTTAGGAGCCTGCGCCTTAGCTGTGGCTTCTCGATCCAACGCATCAGCATCAATCTTGACTGGCGGAACCGAACCTGCTGGCGTAGTCACATAGGGCGTAGCTTTCTTTCTCTTCACCAACTCGTCTTCCTTCAGTGGAGGTAGTACCGGAGGCGTCGACCCAGCTCGAGAAAAGGGAGGACTGCCGATCACGTGATGTGATGCGATCGCATCTACGATGCCCTCTATTTCCGGAGTGGAAGCTGTCCGAGATCGTAGCGACCTAAGAGAAGAGCCCACTGATCCCGAAGCATTTGAATGACCGTCCGGGTATAATTCAAATGGTATCAGGAAAGAAAATCGGCTTCCTTCTCCAATTTTGGAGTCCACACGAAGTTGACCGCCTAGTTGTTCGACAATTCGTGCCACGACTGCCAGACCTAACCCTAGACGAGAGATATCAGAACATCTTCTCTCTTCAGCATTTCGGAAGTCATATGAACGTACCGAGACCTTGGGGAGAGGCTTTGTTTGTGGATACTTCTACTTGTTCGAACTCCCGAAACAAACTGTCTAATTTGTCGGACGATATACCGCAGCCCGTGTCGGCTACAATGATTTCGATAGCGACTTGTGTTGGGTCACGAAGGCCTTCGGGTTCTTTGAAGGCACGACAAGTAACGTTTACGGCACCCGAAGTGGTAAATTTCACTGCGAAAGAGGTCAAGAGCCTGAGTACGAGACGCAGCGAATAAACGTACAAGCATTCGCTGTAAGGTTCGCCACTGCGCTCCTGATCTTCTTGGCGTCCCCGACAACCATAGTCTGGTGGTCTGACAAGTCGACGTCTAGATTGAAAGCGATGCCTCGCCTACTGGCTTCATTCCTGTACAGGCCGATGGCTTCTTCGATTGCGGCGCGAATATTGAACGGCTCGCTGAAGGAGGTCTCATTGCCGCTCTCAAGCCGTGTTAAATCCTGATCCCACTGTCAGAAATAGCGTATACCATGAGCGCACACGCTTACCAAAAGATCATTGATCGTGAACAACAGAGACTGTACGCCGTTAAATGGGGACTTCACATTGAACAACTAGACACACCTTAGAAGCTGCATGAGACCGGCTCAAGTTGTCTCTAGTCTCCATGTCAAGAGGTCCGTTCAAGGCCATCTCTAAATAGCTGTGTACAGATGGGGTTAGAGATATACCACGACGTATGCTCACAGACACACTTTATGATGTGATTCAGTGGCGTCCGCACTAGAACAGTATCAGCAATCACAGATCACCTTGGAACACTGTGCATAAAGTACCTTCATGGCTAGCGTTCGACAATAAAAGCTCCGTGAGCTTCGTAGTCTGAAGAGCGTTTTCTTTCTGCCGCCAGACTTCAATGAACTGGGAAGAGGCTATTAGCTTGACATACTAATGCGCATATGACGTCTAGCCTACCTTTCCATACACCAAAGCTAGCACGCCCGCAGTCTCAAGCTGCTCTTCGGTCCATGCTCGGCAGCGCCCAGCGACAGTTTCCGACCAAACCTTAAATGACCTCCTCGGTTCGAGCGACGCCTTGCCCTCGCTGTCATCCTTGTAAGGCTTCCCGGCCCAGTGAATCTTGCGTGGTTGACCCTTGCGCAAGAAGGCTATGAAATCCTTGCCGCCACTAGACAAGGGGACGTAGAGTAGTCCCGCAATGACTTCGAGACCCATGGTGAGTTGGAGGTCCGGATAGTCCTTGGTAACAATATGCGAGACCTGCATTGTACTGGAACATGATCAGTGCATTGACTGCAATCAATACGTGGTTCATTCGTACGTGAACTGCTTGAGTCGGAGATATTCGGCCATGATGAGGATCTCTTGACTGTTCTGATTTGCGCCTAGGATCTTTGCACCCTCACCTATGACCAGCATACCGAAGTCGGCGTCGAACAAGCTGAGCAGGTCATCGGCATTCGACACAATGTATCCGCCAGGATGTTGCTCGGAAGTCATTGTGTTAATCTGAACAACTTATATCGTAGGTGGAAGTGGAGAGAGTTGAGCAGACGCACGAGTTTTCTGGTGTGTAATCTTTGCGCATAGCTCAGACGCTCAATGTTACGTGATATCGACTGACTCAGCAGACGAAGCATCTGCCGGACAGGGAACGACACCCGCATGCCTTTCTGGCCATAGGAATGGCAAGCAACAAGACCCCAAAGTTGGTCGAACGCCATAATAGACTGGTCGTCGATGAGCCCCATCGTATCGAGAGTTCTCAGACAGCACTTACAATTGACATCGACGCACGAACGCCCATATTTCGCAAGTCTGGGGAAGCATCAGTACGTGACATAAACAGGTGAAGCAGATACGCACATTTGAGGTGGATGGGACTCATCGCGCGAAGATAGCAATGGGTCATGTTCTTCAGAGCGTAGTCAGTCAGTCAGTCATCCGCCAACGAGCAAATACGTACCAATGGCGGGTCCAGATCTTCTTTACTCTTGGCAACTATCCGTGCTGTCGTCTGAGATCGATCGTACAACAATCTGACTTTATCTTTGGGAGGGGTGGTATATATAAGATTAGTACGCCCAAACATTGCGACGATACTTACTTATGGCGTATAATTGCCGAGCCTGAAGAAATGTAGATGTCTCAAGTTCAATAACCGATATATACCGAGGACCTCACGCCGTACCTGCGCAGGGATGTCTGAAGCGGGGAAATGCAGGCCTTTATACAAGTCATGAGTCTTGCTCCAGTCCACCAGCTCCGCCACCGTCTGTCCATTCCACATTTCGTCGAATTGATATACGAGAACGCGATGGAACTGCGTGAGATCCTTGATGACGCCGACGACTACCTTGAGAAAATACTCGAGATCAGGCGCAGCCCCAAGTTGTTCGTTAATCTGCGCCATGACAGAGAATACGTCCATCATCCCAACCGCCCCCGATCCACCGCCGCGGCGTCGTCCGCGGCTACCACGCGCCAAGCCGCGGGGAGCGGCGGTCGAGATAGATGCGCACGACGCCTGACTCATCCGCCTGATCCTTTCCAAGGCCAGAAGGGGTTTTGCATGATTAGTCGTGCTCTCGAAGATTTGCTCCGGTGTTGGTAACCAGTCCTCTTCACCCTCTAACCCTTCAAGCCCAGTGGTGATTAGTGGCACCACTGGGGCAGGAGGTGATTCCTCATGCAACGTTTCGGAAGAAGCCATGTCGATCTCCGGACTTCCCGACCCCGAACGTGAAGCCGTCTCGAGCCCTTGACCAGCTGAAACCAGCGTTCGTCCAGAGCTCTCGGTGCTACTGCTGCTGCTGGGCGAATCAGTAGTATCGACATCAGAGGGCGAAGAAAAGTTGAGCCCGTTACTCTCATTAGGAGGATACAGGGGATTGAGAGAATCCTTCTCTAACTCGAATTCCAGAATGATAAGCCTCGGCTTAGCAGGGGCGGTCTTCGCACTGCCGGCGAGTGTCGACGAAGCGCCAGGCCGATGGGCAGCACACCAGCAGGTCCACGACCGTCGATTCTGCGGGTCCGTCGATTCTTCCTCCGGTAAGGCGCTGCCGGGTTCGCCGTAACCGGTGACAAGGAAGACATGTGGCGAATCTTCGTGACCTTCGCACTCTGAATCGGGATCGTTCAAGTATTGAATATTGTCCCATAGCAGATCCGCCTGCGTGTCGGTCAGAGTCTCCGTGAAGCAGGTTAGGGAGAAAAGGTATTTCGGGCTGAGACCGAGAATTTCAGGAGCATTCTGAAAGTCGTTAGTCGGGGTTAGTGGATGCCATCTCTCACTTCAGACGTACCTCGGAGACTTGGCGGACGGATAAGACTCCAGATTCTTCGTCCTCCTGGACGACCATCAAAACCCCAAAGCCTTGCACGGCACCTGGTGTACGTATAGGCTGCAGTCTTCGTTTGTTTTATATCCAAATGTAAATAATTGTCACGCCTACCTCATCCTCACATTTGATTAGTTGACCTTCCCGACCGACGACGACGTGATATCCATCGTCATCTTGTCGATGCTCGAATCTGAATGTAACTAACGGCTCCTGCTGGTTACTACTGCCATTCATCCCTGATCTCGACTCCGACTTCGCAGACCGCGGTGGGAGACAGAAAGCGTCACCCGGATTGACCTCGCCATCCGGGCGGGCGGACGAGTTGGAAGTAAGAGGCGAGGTCGATGTTCGACTACCATTATAACCACCAGAACTGGAGCCACTGGGAGTGCCCGCTTGTAATGATTGTGCTCGGGAACAATCAATGTTGCTGGACGAGTCTGTTTTTGTTGATGGAGCGGGACCTAGATGGACAATCCCGCTGTCGGAGTAGTTACCCTGGGTAGAAGATGCATTGTGTATGAGATCACCAGCGAGCATCGCGGCCATGAAGCTCTCCGCGCCGGCCTCCGCCGTTTGCTCTACGCGCCGTGGATCGTAACCAACATAGTCGTCAGTAAAGGACGGAGCAATGGGCGCGGGCTCTCCTGTAGGGCCCGCCGCAAACCCTGCTGATTCCGGTAACTCGAACGGTGAGGCTTCTGGGAGGCTGGAAACAAACTGTCGAGGCGAGAATGGACTCAAGGCTTCTGCGACTTCTTCGCCAGGGTAATGTCGGTAATTGGGCGAGTAGGAGCGGTCGGCCTGGCCAGCAGCTGATTCGTCTCCCGCAGAAGGCAAGCCGTCCTTGATGTCAGGTAAAGTCTTCACAAAAAGCTGGGGCACATTTCCTGGTCTCGTCTTGATACCTTTAAGTTGAGGTATTTCGGAGGGGAGTGCAGGGGAAACATAAGCATCGTACGAACTGCGTCTGGCCAATGCCGAACCCTTCACCAGGTCGATCGGGGACCGTTCCACGCTCACACCGACGTCGTCTGAAGAAGTTGACCTGCCCGTAGTCGCAAGTGACCCAGGCGGGGGGTCAGGAAACTCTTCATGTTGTGACGCAGGCTTAATTTTGCCACTGAGCAGCGACCGGGTCGGATAGACGAAAGAAGTCTTTGGCGAGTCCATCGTCGTTGAAGTCGAACCGCACGACGAGGTCGAGGGCAGGGATTCAAAGGGAATTCTAGGGGGGTCGTCGCCAGGAGGCATGGAGCCCGTCCGCGTGATGGCGAAGAGAAACAGACAGCGAGCGGAGGCAATATTAGCACCACTAGCAGCGGCACTTTGAGGACCCGCGGATTGTCTCAGTGGAGCGGGTCCTATTCCCTTTCTGGGCCTTAACTCGCGATTATGTAATACCGACACTCTTCTTCCCGCCGGCTCTCTGTATTTGTCCCCCGCCTCCCTTACCGGCAGTTGAATACAAGTACTTGTGGCGGGTAGAGGTACAGAGGGTTGAGTAAGTAAATGGATCAGGCAGCAATTATGCAGTGTATAATCGCTTTGTTTGGTCACGGCGCCTTCTATCTGGAAGTAGAAATTTGACCGCAACAGTAACACTGAACTCAATGCAGGACTATGTATATACTCGAAGCTCTGAGTCTATGTACGTAGGGACCGTGTCCCTGGATTACGTGCAGAACTAAAAAGCTGAGATAGGTGTCATCTATTGACATACTAGTCAACAGCGACATTCTCGTCTCCCACCGTGACCTCATCCAGCCTAACCTGTCGCAAGGGCGGCGATCAAATAAATCCGCGCATGCAGTAGGATGCGACGCCCAGCAATCACCGCGACAGCTGAAGCTTACCAATCCATGTACACATGCGTCCATGGAAAACCAACGGTATTGTCAGGAGAGATTGCCACAACGAAATTCATATTGATTTATGTGCTCACCTCAATTAATCTGGGCGAGTATCCATCCGGTCGATTCCGCCCTTTACTGCCTGCTCCTTCGTGCCACTCAGTGAATATCGCCCTTCGAGTGCGTAAGGATTCCGAAATTCACCACAGCATTTAACGAGGGGAGATCCAATCCCCTATCACAGAATTACGAGAAAATACCCTATGATTAGCCGCTCAGCCTGTCACCTGCCTGCTTGCGACGTCTGTTACTACCAAGATACTCCGTCCGCCACTCTTGGATTTGCCGATCGCACGCAGCCGCTGGCTGTGGCTGATTGCCCGCGCAGGGGCGACGGAGAATCCCCCGGTTCGCAGAATAAAGCCTAAAGACACACCTTTGGCAAGACCGAAACCCATGAGCCCTACCATAATTCACCCACGTTCCATGGTAGCGATAATACGAAGCCGCTGTAAAATAGTCAATTGAGGCGTGTAAGTCGGACTCATTGATGTGGCTTTGCGGGGTGGCTGTTGGTGTCGAACAGTGGAGTATCGAGAAGCCGAGATCGTGGAGACAAATCTGGCCACGCGCTTCGGGGAAATCAACGTCGATCAGCACCTCTCGGGTGCTTCCGTTGTCACCTTCGGTCCCGCCGGCGCGATCTACCGCTTAAGAGTCCAGACTGCATTATACTAAACAAGTTCTAGTGATTGACTATTATACCTCTACAATTGTCGAGTTAAAGCATCACAAACGTTCTACCAATGACATCCTGAACACCTTCCATCAGTCCTATCCGATCATGCCCACCCCAGAACGACTTCACAAATACGACCTTCCCGTCGCCATTCCCTCTGCTTAGTTCCTGGACGGTGCCAAGATTAGGGATAACCGTCTCCGCGACAATCTGTTCGCGGAGCGCCTTTCGCATGGACTGAACAGACACATACTCACTCCAGTCGTCCTTGGACAGCTGTGAGATCTCGGGAGCAGATTTGGGGAGCTCTGGCAGGGGAGGGAGGAGAGGGTCAAGGATGGACGTGAAGAGGATCTCAGAGTGGGTATACGGGATGTCCCAGTCGTTCTCCGCATGAGCGAGAAGAATAGGTGATTTGATGTCCTGGTGTCCAGCTATAGCGTCAATGTTTACAGCGAGAACATGAGAAACTCACGGAGATTATAGACGATGTGTCGAAATGGTGCGCTAAAAAGCTAAGAACGATGTCTGTTCACTCTGTCAGCCTATTGGAACCTTCGCATTGATCATGGACCCACTCGCAACACCAGGAATATTCCTCAACGGTTTCATAAGCGGGAAGAATCCCAAAATATGGTACGTGTCCAGGAGCTTGCTGATAGACTGAAACGGCGCGAGCAGCACCATCCCTCTCGGCTTCTCTCCTTCCGCCTCCAACTCCTTCACAAACCTAGTTGCTACCCCGGTGCCCAAACTATGTCCAACGACAAGCACATCCTTGCCACTCGCGCCCCGCTCCCTTAGCCAGTCCCACGCAGCTCTTGTATCGCGGACCAGGCCAGCCTCACTAGGCTTCCCTGTGGAGTCACCGAAGCCACGGTAGTCGATGGCAAGGACGTTGGCGTTCAAACGAGAGGACAACGTGGAGTAGTGATGCACGCGGAATTGGACCGCACGCGTGGCAGCGTTTCCATGAAGGAAGAGGATAGTTGGGTGGGACTGGAGAGATGAGCGGACGTGCTCGGTCGATAGTGAGACTGGATCCACGGGAGGCACGAGGGAATGGTAGTATGAATCGGAAAGAACAAACCAGGCGCCAATGGTCTCATTATCGGATGTTATCAGCTTCAGATTCAGTGCCTTCCCCGCTATAATACCTAGCTCGCAATACAACCAATTTATGATACCAGCAATAAACTCACGAGCAAGCCCATACTTCTCCGGCACATCGAACTTGGCAAACAGTGGCCATTTCACTGAATGCAAATAGACGGCACTACAGATCCACGGACCCGTGCCTCTGTAAGATCCTAACCCGCCTCCGATTATCCGTGTGCGACGTACTGCAATTGGAAGAAGGGGCTGGCGAGCAATACCAATAGAGCAGCATACACGAAGCCCATATACAGGAATACCTTCTGCGCGCGAAAAAGAACGCCATAGTTTGAATAGGGAGGCATGTGTAAATAGCGACAGTAACTCGGAAAGTAGGATCTCAAAGGTCAGCGGTAAGAGTCACAAGAATTTGAAAGGCTGATATGGCGCTGGCCGAGCGCGGGGACGAGCGCGTCCTACATATGGAAAGTGCATTGCCTTTTCAGTCACTACCATTTGTATGTCCATAAACAAGCCGGCAGGAGCACACATTAATGCTTATTGAGCACTGATTTCATAAGGAAAGCTTGTTATTGTAGATAGCGAAACTTGTACCCAAGTTTCAAGTTAGTGAATAAAATTGCCATCAGGTACCGGGCGAGCAGGAAGCAATAATGACGGTCCATCCATACCAGTGCAGCAGAGCTAGAGTATACTCCTGTGTGGCATTAATGTCCGGGTATTTAGTATAGGGAAAGTGCCCGGTACAGGGCAAGCCAGCCTCCGTACTAGTGACATGGAACTGAGAACTCTGGTGCGGGGATTGAGAGCAACCTTGCGCTAGTCCACAGACCCCATGTAATCTCCGAGTCTTCCTCAAACAGTCTAGGGCAGGGAATCTCACTAGTGTCAAAAGAGTCTATAGCCTGTCGAGGAGACACAGACATCAGTAGCGTCTATGCGTAAGAGAACTGTCTCAAGAGTCTGTCTTGGAGCAAGAATTGACCACGTAAAGTCCTTCAAAAGTGAATGGCCCCCCAGATACAGCTCCGAATTCACGTCGTGACTCGGTGATAACAATCCAATGAGATAGCGAGCTATAGTATAAACAATTATTGAATGATGATCACAATATAATGCAAGCTCATGATCAGACCTTCGAGTCCTCATGAGCGTGAATTATAACGTTGGCAGAATCAGGGGGCGGATACTCGCTCTCATTTATTCTCAGAAGATGCTGAAACTTATGGATGAAACGACACTAACACAGCGAATTGATGCGCACACAACCCAGATACAGTCGAGAGCACTCAGTACTCAGGTACGGGCCTGGAAATAGCCGGCACTATTACTTAAATAGTGCCGGGAGACGCCGATCCTCTTCTCAGTCGTCGGCATAGCGAATTTACTCTCCTCACCACCACCACATCCACAAAGCAGGTCTTTGCCCACATTCATTTCATCTAATACCCCCACCAAGCTCTCACCATACCTTTCCTACCCGCGACCATGTCCTCCTGGAAGCTCGGCAAGTCCAAGTCGAAACCCACTGCCGCAAATGCGCTCACCCCCGACAGTGGTTCCCCGAGGGCGACGACGCCGACGCAGGGCAACCCGGGCTCGCGCATCGCCGGTGGCACCCTGACGATCTCGGTGTCGGGCGCGCAGGGACTCTCGCTGCCTTCGGGCACCTCCATCCCGCCTGCCGTCCAGGCCGCGCAGGTGAGCCAGCAGGCGAAGGCGGCGGAGTGCGTCAGCCCGAGCAGTGTCAGGGAAGAGAGGCTCAGAGAGCGGGAGACGAAGAAGCGGGACAGCGTTCAGCGGATGCAGTGCTGGTGGCTCCCTTACTTGGTCCTTGAGTTTGAGGTCAACCAAATCCTCATCACCCCGCTTGGAGGTGTCATGGAGAGCCCCGTATACATGTATCAAGCTCACTTGTGAGTATCTAATTCTCTTTCCTGCGTGCACTCTCGGTCTTATCCTCCTTTCAGCGACGTATCCCACAATTCTGAGATCTCACTACAATGCTACCTCCGTACAGATGAGCCGAAGCGAGGCGGTGACGGCATCGCTGACGACATGGGCAACGACATCCTGATGGGTGGCGTCAAGTTCACCCCCGACTTCGACAACCTCATCCCAGGACGGGAGGAATGGTATGAACTGAGCAACGGCGCGGGGAAGATTCAAATTGGTGTCTCATTCCGACCAAGTAGCGTACGTGGTTCGTTCGTGCTAATAGCGGCGCTGTGTCTGACACACTGCGCAGGGCCAATCCCTCACAATCTCGGACTTCGAGTTGATCACCGTCATCGGCAAAGGCTCGTTCGGGAAGGTGATGCAAGTACGGAAGCGAGATACACAGCGCATTTACGCACTCAAGACGATCCGAAAAGCTCACATCGTTGACCGAAAGGAGATCACGCATACGCTTGCGGAGCGATTGGTCCTCGCGCGCGTACGGTGCCCATTCATTGTGCCTCTAAAGTTCAGTTTCCAGAGCGAGCAGAAGCTCTACTTGGTTTTGGCGTAAGTGCTGTATTCACCTTCATTGAAGCTGGATCCTCATCTCCTCTTAGCTTTGTCAACGGTGGTGAGCTCTTTCACCATCTCCAACAGGAAGGCCATTTCTCGGAAGAGCGCTCCCGGTTCTACTCGGCGGAGCTCCTCCTAGCGCTCGAGCATCTCCACGAACTGGACGTCGTCTACCGTGACCTGAAACCCGAGAACATCTTGCTCGACTACACGGGACATATCGCGCTGTGCGATTTCGGCTTGTGTAAGTTGAACATGAAGGACTCGGACACGACGAACACGTTCTGTGGGACGCCGGAGTACCTGGCACCGGAGGTACTGAATGCGCAGGGGTATAACAAGACGATTGATTGGTGGACTCTTGGAGTTCTGCTGTATGAGATGTTGGTCGGGTTACCGCCTTTCTACGATGGTGGGTTCCCTTTGCTATGCGAAACTGTCGAATGTTAAGCTTTGATACACCCAGAATCCACCGACATCATGTACCAGAAGATCCTCGAGAACCCGCTTACCTTTCCCGATCACATCTCGCCTCTGTCCAAGTCGATCCTTATGGGTCTCCTGACGCGGGACTCGACGAAACGGCTCGGTGTGAATGGGGCGGAGGAGATCAAGGGGCATGACTTTTTCAAGAAGTACATCGACTTTGATCTGTTGTGGCAGAAGAAGGTGGTGCCGCCGTTCAAGCCCAGCGTGGCGAGTCCGGTGGACGTGAGCAATTTTGATACGGTGTTCACGGAGGAGGCACCATTGGACAGTGTGGTGGAAGGGAGCCAGCTGAGTCAGACGGTGCAAGATCAGTTTGCTGGTGCGTGCGATTGGGACTCACTTGAGTCGTAATGTGCTCATGATATTGATAGGGTTCTCATATGATGGATCGAACATGCCCGTCAGCCCTGTATAAGTCGAAGGAAATCTCAAGACTCAAGCTCGTCTCCAAAATCGACTATCAACTACCGGCGCCGCCTTTGCCGTTGTATACTGCATTCGCTATTCATCTTAATCATCTGCATAATCTCACACGGTCTTTTACGATATAGCATACCTTACCGCCACTTCCTTGAATACGCCTGGTGGGATTTGGAATCTGGATGCGCACTACTAACTACTACTCCCCTCACTCAAGTCTACTTGCATTTGCTTACATTCGTTACAAGTTAATAATCGTCGAGTCTGTGCTTTGTATCTTAGCATCTATAGATTATAATGGGCAATATTGCTGCTAGTTGTGGTAATCTTCGGACGATGCAGGCAACTTCGGTATTCCGAAGCGGATATCAAGTTTCGCGGTGTGGCTGTGATTCCGCCACAATTGCATTACTTCCTTTCATGCTTGCGTGACTCACTGATCATACAACATGTCCACTTTATAACCGATATACTCAAGAGGCAATTAGAACCAGACTGTCTGAATGGCTACCATAACTCACTATATCCGCTCTTCATACTCTCCCTCCCAGCGCGACCGTCTGCTCCGCGAAACGGGCCAGCCAGTACCCTCCACTCCTCGCTCAACCTCGCTTCCTACACGACGCACTGAAACCGAAGAAGATCTAGACGACGCATGGCGCATTGAATCTACTTTTGGCGCACAAAGACGAGTCGCAAAGGCACCCAAGTTCGTGAAATCGAAACTGCAGTATGACGAGTTTGGTAACGTCATCGGAGGATTAGAGGGGCTCTTCGATGAGGAAAAGAAAGGGAAAGAAAGGGCGCTGCAACAGGAGCAAGAGAAGGGAGTTGCGGGGTGGTATAGAGCATTGGTGTCTGCACGGGAGAAGAGGGCTGCAGAATTGGACCGGCTAGAGAAGGGTGAGGATAGCGAGGCGACTGTGAGTAGTGCTTCTCCTGGGCTTGGTTCAAGACAAAAGCAAGAGCAGCGGATGGAAATTGCGTCCATGTCCGGGGTACAACCTCTTGTTACTGCAAACGCATCTGCGACGCCCATACCGCCCGCTACGATCGAATCATCCCACCAAGTCCAACTTCAGGCTCCTGCCGCTCACCATCTCCACCACAGCAACTGGTTCACCATCCATCCTCTCCCTTCTTCCACCCCGTCCGCACGCACCACCTCAACCCTCGCGGACATCCTCGCGCGTGACCCTCCCCCCGACACCAAAGCTAAAGACAAACCCTTTAAACCTCCCGTGTTTCTGCATCTCACACCGGACAACGTCGGATGGCGGATGCTGGAGAATAGCGGGTGGAGAGAAGGCGAGGGATTGGGCGTGAATGTTAAGCGGCGGAAGGTCAAGCTGAAGATGGATGAGACGGGTAGGGGGGAAAAGGAGAGAGAGACGAAAGATGGAGTGCGGACAGATAAGAAGGTTGTGGAGATTGTGGATGTGGATGAGTTTGTGGAGAGCCGAGTGGGGAAGGGGAAGAGCGTGGAAGTTATTGATTTGACTGGGGACGATGAAGAGGCGAAGGGTAAAGGAGAGGAGGACTTTGAGGAATCTACGAAGTTGGACCTCGACATGACAGATGTTAGCCTTTCTGGATCTGAGGTTACCGACGACGAAGACAATGAAGAGTCCGAAGACTCCTTCGAACTGGACCCGACCCGTACGACCCTCCTTACACCCCTCCCGACTGTACTCAAGGCAGACAAGCTCGGCATTGGTTTACACCATCGGCGTGTCCGGCGCAAGCATGCTAAGAGAGTGACACACAAACCCACTAGTGAGGCGATGAAGGAGCACATAAGAAGGGGCGAACAGACGAGGAGGAAACAACTCGAGGTCGGGAGGGGGAGGAGGGGATTTGAAAGGATGAGGAGGAAGGAGGAGGATGAGAGACGGAGGTTAATTGGGTATATGAATACTTAAGGATGAGTGGGGCGGGTGCGTACGCGTGGCTCTTCTGAATTTGGTACATGGATACTTACATGCTCTGGAGGTGCGAGGTGCGAGTATTCACGAGAATCGTGTACTAATAGTTAAACCATACAATGAAGGTAGCAGATGAAAGTGAGTGCATGGATAATGTCTGTGACATGACTGGCGCTACTACAGGTAAGCAAAAACGTTCACACATAGCTTCTGCGTATACTTCACAATTATGGCCTACAGTCGTACACGCAAGGCATTCATATGAATCTTCTTGTCGACCATCATGAACGAGTATCGTGAGTCGTACCTCCAGTGACATGCACGCTGCGGCGTCCTGCGACAGCCACACTAGATATTTGCGCTTGAGAGGGCACCGATTTCTCATCATCTTTTTTCCTTTCCGATCAACTCCAAGCATTCTGAGTATACCACAGTCTTTTGCTCAAGGTCTCCAATATGGCATATCGTCTTCGGATCTCCGCAGCAACAAACTCGACTTCCTCACAGTTGACGGTCTCGCACTGACCTTGGCCGATAATTGTCGAAGCCTTGTATGCGCAGGGAGCTGTACCTAGAGCGCTCGGCCGCTGCCTTTCCGTGATCACCTATATCCTCGGCGCTTGATCTAATTCGACCCTTGCGTGACACAGCTACGAGACCGCAATCCAGTCACATCGACTCCTGCGCCTCCGTCTGAGGCATCCGGATGTAATGAATAAGGCACAGTACTCGTCAGAGATCTATTCCTCTCCCTTGGGCCAAGAATAACAAAGGATATAATGTGATGATGTGATTGATGTTATCTATGTTGCCTTGGAGGCATTCACTGCCGGGGGCTGTTCCCGCCGACTGTGACAATGCAGGTTGTATGGGATGACATCTGGTCAGGCGATCACATATCACACGACACGCAAACGCGACCCTTTGAAAGCACTGGTGAGACACATCCATCAAATATCGTTCTGTTGGTGACATGCATTTGTCATGTTTCCAGTTCGAATCTATTTACCATGTCGTGCTTTAAGCTATCCAATATCGGGGTACGAACACGTTTTCTCCGAAGATTCCTGCTGGTGTCACCATTACATTAGGCTCTTTCTACTTGTCCAGTGACAAAGTTAGGATGTATTATACGATAACCATGAAAACATTCTGACAGAGAGATCAGTTTTCTAACCACAATAATTCGGTGACGGATGATTTTTCTTGTGCTAGCCGAACCTTCCGCCACTAATTTGCACCAGTCTTGAACACGAAGTCAGAATTAGTTCTGGTTCATGCAGGTCGACGTTTCCGACCTCACCCTGCAACTCATGTCTGTCATTCCACAGATCATCCCTGTAGGGGCCCTAGGCGCTATCAGTTCTGACCTCCTAAAATCCAATAGGTTACGTCCCTTCTCATATCCATAGCTGATGTTCACTGCGATTTCTTTGCTATGTACATGTGAACCGCATGCTAGCATTGTGATTGGTTGTTGGTCGGACACGGTGTGCTGTGACTTATACTGACCCTTGGGCTCTCAATAATAGGGAAGTGTTTCGCACCCGCGTCGCAACAACGAAACTCATCTAATGTCCAATTCATCTGGATCTTGACAACTATACAATTTTGAGCAATTGTACCCTTCACAGCGCCCCACGTCACAGACCCGTATAGGCGGTGTAACTATAGATGTGCATTATACGGTATACGTTATCGTACAAGGGTGGAAGGAAGCCAGAAGCCCGCGGCACATATGTATGCTATGATAACGCTCAATGTCATTTAGAGTTCCTCCTGAACTACTATGTTCTGGCGGCAACAAGAACGCCGAAAACAATGCAAATCAGTACAGTGAGAACCAAGCCCACAATGATAACAGTGACACGAGCTACTGGGAAGTTGCCTGTGGTCAAGGCTGTCTGAACCGTGAAATATCTGATCACCCCTATGAGGGACAACATTGAGTAATAATGATGTTGTTGACCAAGTTCCCTACCTAGCAAAAGGGTAAACAATCCCAACATGACACCACTTGCGCCCAGTGGACGAGCATAAGCATGAATGACGCCATTTGATTCGTTCGCAGAGCTTGACAAAGTGAGCAACTGCACGAGGGCTGTATATGAAACAGACATCAGCATCAGCAGTAAGTGTTAATCGTAGCACCGGACGCATACCAACTCCCATAGACGAGAGGGCCAGGCTAGTCCGGACGTAAGCCAGGACCGTCCTTTCGTTTGCCAGATGGTCCCGCGCTACGCTACCCGAATTGACGAGCGTGAGGTTCGGATTGTACTTCGTACCTCGCAATTGCGAAATCAAATATGACTTGGATTTCCCTTGAGGGTGTACTGACTTCCTAGCTTCAATAGTTGTAGTGGGAGTGTCATTGCCTCGGGATGGAAATGGCAGAGGTGTTGCATTGTCTACCCCACCGTCGGGCAATGCTTCAATGTGGCAGTCGCCTTCTTCCTAGCTTGGTGCCGGTGTAGGAGTCATGTCCCTCACGTTCCCTTCTCCGCTTCTGAGTTCCCAGTTTATATAACGGGAAGCCGATTTCTGTGCATGTATATGCTCGTGTGCGTTCGGGTTCGACATGACTACCCGGATACCAGTACTAGTTAGTGATCACGACCCCCTTCGTGAAGAGAAAAATTACGAGCACGAGGCGATGGACGTGAGATGGGCATGATGATTTGCATCCGAGCTGGTGATAAGTAAGACGACTTAGAATTCGGAATGATTCAGTACGGTCCGAGGTTCAATAAAATGCTTCAAACTGCTCACGAGAATCTTGCTGTGGCACCAGTCCGGCGCAAACTACGTATTCCCCGGCAGAATACTTACACGCCGAAGATAGATCGGTAGCCCATTGGTCCAGGAATCCAAGGAACTAGACCACAAGACTATCTCTCTAATAGCAGTGATATCACGTTCAAATATTGCGATACGAGGATGGAGTGGTTATGTAGTATTACCTTGTGACCACCAAAGTCTCTAGCGTAAGTATGAGAATGAAATTCTTAACTTTGACGTTTGTTAAATTTTATTTGTCCTTGTTTCTTTTCTTGCCGCATGGCAGTCTAGGGCAGTCCACGCTAGGCTAGTGTATATTATGGATAGCGCTGGCAGTAGCCTGCCAAAATCTCTTTTTGGTACGTTTCCCACACAGCCACTGCCCTAATCCGCGCAACTCTTGCTGGATTGGGTTGACGCGAGATCTACGAGAGATGCTCTGTACTGAGCGCGTCTGAGTCCCTCTCGTATCACTTGTACCATGTCCGTTGTATGACTCTTGGCTAGCTAAATACCCTATAATATATCTTTGAGTCTTACCTATGGACTTGCCTATGCTGGAACACTGCTAGACGTGTATTCGCGTACACACCTCTCCTCTTAACACTGTCCGGGCCTCGCCAACGTCAACAATGACATCTACCTGTCCAACGCACAGCTGTCTGCCGATATAGGTTCGCTCACCGTCCCTCTCGTTGCTCGCATACTCGGCTTCACTGAGGAGACGTCGCTAGCAAGTCTAGTCCACGCTTACAGCAGCACTTCATTGGTTCACAAGTCAGATCTAGATAACACTTCGGGTCGCAAGATATCTGTCCTGCGCGGTCGCGAAGGGGTTCTTGAGTGCATCATTTGGGCTTCTTTGTGGCTTGAAGTAGCAGGGTCTGGAGGGAGGAGTTCTAGTTTTACTTTTATTTTCAAACCCAACATCGTTTTCCAATTCACGGACGCTATTAGTATAAGGGGCATGAATCAGAATTGCTATAGTGCACGACAACAGTATCCAGGCTTAGGCGCATATCTAAGTTTCAGTGGCATAGAGATACAGTACGAATAAGGAATGGCATGGATACGGTTGACCATCTGGGACAGGTCAAATCGAAAACTCAGTTCAACTTTTCGATTGCAAACCAGGTCGCAGGTTCGATCCTCCATGATGTAGTCTAGACCAAATTAGGACTGTCAGCATATATGTGTATGCTAGCCTTAGTCATCCAGGACCAGTTCCGAACGGCAACCTAAGGAATGTTAGAAGTCGAGTTGGCTCAGCACGAGTGCAGCCAGAGTCGCCACCATCGCACGATGTTCGACTCTCGAGTGCCGCCGGCGTTTACGGTTGACCATCTGGGACAGGTCAAATTCAAACTCGGTTTCGACTTTCCGTTTGCAAACCAGCTCGCGGGTTCGATCCTCTATTGAGTCCGGTTCCAATACAGTATTGGACCATCACGTGACGTGGGACCGTCAGTGGCTTTCTACACGACGAGCCAATGCTTTTTCAGTCAGAAAAAAGAATGTAAATTCATTTTATACTGTGTTCAACATATACATCAAATTCTCTTCAGGTAGCTGCAGTTTTCCATTCACAAACACAATGTTAATGTCAATTTTGACTAGAATTGAAACTTAATTTGAGATACATCGCTTTTTTTCAGCTTTAAAATGCATTACTTGTCGAATATATTAATTTAAAACTGTATTATTACTTCTAAGGATAGTATTAACACTTCGAATGAAGTTGTTCGGTGCTCATTTCGTGGAGATACAGGTCTTGAAGCTGGAAGTGGCAAAGGTCCCACAAAAGCTGTGCGCCACGTGGTGTAGCTAATGCAGTTGCAGTCAAGTCAGGCCAAAAGGTATCACCCAAGCCAAAGCAACGGTTGCTGGCCCATATCCCCAGGCCACAGCTTCAGGTACTGTCTGGCTTAGTCAGTCCGAGGGACACAAGACAAATTCGATAGCGACATTTTCAACTTGTGGCGTGGGTAGTTTGAGCTCTATTCGGACTCGCCGACGCGCAGAAAAACACTGCCACACTGATGCGCTAAGCAAGAGTTGCAGCCAACGCCGGCGGCACTCGAGAGTCGAACATCGTGCGATGGTGGCGACTCTGGCTGCACTCGTGCTGAGCCAACTCAACTTTTAACATTGCTTAGGTTGCCGTTCGGAACTGGTCCTGGATGACTAAGGCTAGCACACACATATATGCTGACAGTCCTAATTTGGTCTAGACTACATCACCGAGGATCGAACCTGCGACCTGGTTTGCAATCGAAAAGTTGAACTGAGTTTTCGATTTGACCTGTCCCAGATGGTCAACCGTACATGGATGTCTTAATCTCGATGGTACAATTACAGATGGAACATCCTATCACATCTGCTCCAGCTGCGCCTGCAACCGAGCCCGAAAATCCCGATTGGCCTGTTGCCTTTCCTCGAACTCTCTGCGCACCGACGTAATGTCGTGTGACGCTCTCAGAGTCGCAGGTGGGTCTTTGGAAGACGCTGGCGAAATGTGGACGTGGTGAACAGACTCGTTGTCGGACTCTTGCAACCCTGCATGGATTTTGACGTCAGCAAGACTTCCCTTTGCTCGGAGCGTGCTCATGTCTCTGAGCTCCTCTCCGCCTTCGCCAGCGCCTCTTTCTGAGGGCGCGAGGTGAATACGGATATTCGGGCGGTGGCTATCCCCGCTGGTGTCATTACCGTCTGTACTACTATATCCTTTCAGCCAGTCGCGCAGGGCGACACTGAAAGATGGACTAGGCGAACGTCAGACCAGCATGGAGAGGCGATCAACTGCTCATACTCACTCCACGAATATAATGACCAGAGAATAGATGAGAGGCAGAGCGCCATACACGAACGCGTACGTGGTCCAAAGAGCGTACTCCGGAAATGTTGTAATCCCGTGCGCCTGGTCCAGACTGAGATCCGAGGTGGCAGAGATTACATTGCAAATAACTGATTGGAAAATGATGAGCTCGTGAAACCCTCGTTTGACAGAAATTTGACGGGACACACTCATAATAATAGGATAAGTTACAATGCGCCACACAGCTGAACGGAGAACGTTTTCGTTATTCAAGCGGCTGATGCCGGTCTGAATGAAGACGAGCTCGCGGCGGGTGCGACGGGCTATAAGGTGAATGATGACTATGACCGTGCACACGAATGCAATCACGGTACTGAGGAGCGTCCAGAAGTAGATCGTACCGATCTGCCATGCTGTGCGTCGACCTGCGCCGACGAGACGGACGTAGCATATCCCTGCGACGGTATCCCATCCCCAGGCGTTTGCCGCCGCTGTCCCAGACAAGTCAGAATATTCAGAATGTAATACAAGTGGTAGCCGTGGTAGACTCACTTCCAGGGATGACAATGATTAGAGAAAGGAAGAACGATCCGCCAATATACCATTTGAAGAATCCTTCCGTGCGAAGTCCATGTACGAACACCAGCTGTAGATTGACAGAGAGCAACATGATAACGAAGTTGATAAAATTCTCTATAGTCAATATACGCTAGGTCAGGTTTAGAACGTTCCTCAGAGGGTTGTTTCGTACCAGTAAGGAATCCGCAGAAGATAGTAACTGTACACCACGGGCTCGGCCCTCGAAGCAATGTCTCGACCCTTTTGAGTATGAGATTTAGTGAGATGGCGCGGAACGAGGAGTTCGAACGTACAAAAACATACTGGCGTTCAGAATGCTAGCCACGATGACAGAGAACAGCATCTTAAAGCTCTGCCTCCGCAGCAGTAGTCTTGAACGATGCTCCTTGAAGAGGAATGCCACAAGTATGAGCACGACTATGACAGCCACCAGAGATGCCGTCGCGGTGCTGGCGGCTATGTTCCTTGATTGTTAAGTTGTCTGCAAGACTACTGGCAGAGGTCTGTACCCACAAACCCATTTCGTGGTTCTCTGTCGCTGCGTGGTCCAGTCGAATGACGTTTTCTCTACCTCATCCTCATAACTAGATGGGCCCGAGTATGCTGGCATTCCCAGAACGCTGACAACCGAGGGCCAGGCTCGCTAGGGGAAGTATTCCCTCAGCAATGGCTATTCGACTATCCACAGATAACAGTAGAAGGGATATTGCGTCGAGCTCGCCTGCGCCATGGTAGATATATGTCCGCAAAACGTCGGACCAACCTGGAACAGCTTTAGCTGCAGCAACGATGATTGGGCTCCCAAGCGGCCGGCGCCCGTCTTCGAAATCCATGAAGAATTCTAACTGAGTTAGATTTGGTGCCACAAACTTATGTAACGTGGGATTGAGGAAAGCAATGATATGAGACATCTACACAGATCGAGGATCGAGATCAACGAAATGTCCCATCAATCTGACGAGCCCTTCCAAGAAGTCGACCGGTGCACCGGTGAGAGAAGTCCGGACTTAGATGGAAACAGGTACAAAGTCGCCGGGGCTCTATAGAGCTGGAGCTCTGCTCCTTCGACGAAGACTTATCATTGACGAAACTCCAGGATCACTTACAGTAGAGAGGCGAATTTGCCTCCACCGCACGCCACTTCGAGCACTCAGGATGCTACCATCTCCTCGGGCACAGAGATATCTGTTCTGATGCGGGACGCAAAACAATATCTGGTTGACAGGGGCCATAGCGTCAAGCAACCCAGTTTTTTATCTGAATCGATATCTCTGCTAAGAACGCTTTTGGTATAGCTGAAACACCGCGCGCATAGATATGGTTCGTATATACCTGCGAGATCTGAGCCCCCATTCTGCGAGATAAGGTCAAGACTACACACCAATTCGTCGTATATGATTGCTGGCACCTTCTGATCGGCCAGCGTCGAGCCGGGATGTATTTTTATGACCTGTGTCAATGGAGGAACGGATAACAGTCAATGCAGTCAGCATGGCAATGTCAATGGCACAGGGAGCTGAAGATACATGCCGAACGACCGTACACTTGCTTGAACGTGATTCCATCCGGTTGAAGCAAAGCCGAGTGGAGAACTAAACCCCTGAACAGGCTCTTGGTGACCAGTTTCTCATCATCCTGTGCCGAAGTCCGCCAGTCAATCCCCATCTTCTCGCAAGTCGCGCGTAATTGGTCCCTGATCTTGATCGCCTCGAGGAGGGTTCGCTCGTTCAAATATTGCTTTCGACACCACTCCTTTCGCGCAGCCTTGCTTTCAGTTGCCGCAACGTCCTGATATGAGCGTAGTGCGTTGACAATCGTCATGTGGTCACCACTCCGGTGGCGGAACTTTCTGCGGACTTCGGCCGCGGCTTCGCGTTCGTCGCTGA
Organism: Neolentinus lepideus HHB14362 ss-1; assembly: GCA_001632425.1. NCBI lineage: Eukaryota > Fungi > Basidiomycota > Agaricomycetes > Gloeophyllales > Gloeophyllaceae > Neolentinus > Neolentinus lepideus. The sequence goes on from KV425628.1 coordinate 25,482, forward strand.
TGTCAAAGAACAGCTTGGAGGTGGATGATAGCACGGACACGATGTCAATGACCTCGAGTGTACATGTGTTCTTCACAGACTCCAGGACGGCGGACGCCAGATTAGGTTCCAAGGGGAAGGCAGCCATACTGCGCCCGGCGTCTGTAATACGCCTGCTCTTGTCGATGGCATTTAAGAACCAGAGGCTCTTCAGAGCAGACATAACTATTACCACGAACATGATCAAGTCTGAACACGTCGTTACAACTAGTATTGCACTCACTGGACTCGACATCAGGTCTATCCATGAAATCCAGGTCCTCGATATCTTCATCAAGGCACTTTAGCTGCAAAGCCGCTGAAGTAAGACTGGTGCGGCGGATCTCCGGTTCTGAGGACACGGCCATAGCTTCGAAAGCCTCTTCAGTATAGAGACGGAAGCAATACCCTTTGTCCTGGCAATGATGTCAGATAATTCTACTATTATTAGGCTCCAGCGCCGACCCACTTCACGACCTGCCCGACCTGCGCGTTGCATTGCGGACGATTTGGTAATATCTCTCGTCAAAAGAGCATCGAATCCTGGTATGAGCCTGATAAACTAGAGTTGGAGAACCACACTCAAGTTTGCACCCACCACTTCCTGTGTCATGAGCGAGATGCAGCTTTTCCTTATGTTTTCCAGTATCGATAACATATTTGATTCCAGGTATTGTTATGGACGTCTCAGCTATGTTGGTCGCTAAGATACACTTCCTTGTGTTCGTCGGTGTACTCTGAAATATTTTCGCTTGTTGGGCTGGGGGAAGTGCGGCAAACATAGGACATGTCATGACCTATCCAATCAATACGTAAGTACATACAATTTAGCGATCCCACTTGGTACGTACCGCCATTTTGTCAACAGGCAGTCGATTTGCATACAGTCGTATCGACTTATCTAGGCTTTCTATATCCTCTTGCCCTACAGATGACATGAGACGTGAATGTGGTAAAAAATATATAAGAAAGCGGGATACCAGGAAGAAATATGAGGACGTCGCCTGGCGGATGATCTACATGTATCTGGAAGAAGGTGCGAAGAGCAGCGTCCACATAATCTACCTGACTCTCAGCAGTGTGATATATTTTGACAGAGTGCTGGCGACCCTTGACATAGAGGATCTTGCAGCTACAAATGAAAATTAGTATGAGGCAATCAGAGAGTATATATGGCGCGCCATACTTGTTGTAGAACTTGCTGAACTTCTCCGCATCCAAGGTCGCACTCATGATGATGACCTTCAACGGGTTTCCACTTGTCGCAGCTGCCTTGCCCTTGCCCTTGCCCTCAGGAAATATACCTCCGTTCCTCTTCTTCAGTATCGTTTTTAACTTAGTGATCAACAAGTCCGTGCGCAGCGTACGTTCATGCGCCTCGTCCACGACGACAACACTGTACCGCGTCAAGAGAGGATCCGAGAGCAGTTCTCTGACCAGCATACCATCCGTCATGTACTTGATGCGCATGTCTGGACCGGCAACCTCGTCGAAACGGACCGAATAGCCAACCAGACCGCCGAGAGTAGTGCCTTGTTCGGCGGCTACTCGCGCAGCGAGCGACGTAGCTGCGACTCGACGGGGTTGTGTGACAGCAATAATTCCTGAACCTGCGATGCCCGACTCAAGGAGATACTGGGGGACCTCTAATAGATGAGTAGAAGACGTGAGCTCTGAAAACGAACAGGAGGTATTTCAGCTCACGAGTGGTTTTCCCTGATCCCGTCTCGCCTAGCAGCACAGTAACATGATGGTTAGCAATTTGTTCAATGAGTGCTTCACGGCCTAAAGTCATACAGGAATGAATGGGACAAGAGCTGAGACTCGGAGGTCAGGGTGCAAAGTACCTTGCGCTATGGGTAGCTGTTTCCGCTGCTCCTGCAATTCACGCGATTTGGAGCTCCCAGCGGAAGAAGTGCCATTCAAATTGCCTGAATTTCTTCTAAATTGTTGATCTCGGCCATTGACATTGATGGTCACCCCGTTCGCCTTATGACCCTTCGTATCGGCTGGCTCATCATCGGACGCGTCCATATAGACATGTTTCCTCTTTCTACTCTGAAGACCCGCCTTCCCAGAGCCGTTCACCGCTGGTTGCCTCCCATTCGGGTGGACGCCATTGATCTTCCCGTTCATCGTAACAGACGGAGATGCCGGAGACATCCGTTGTAGTTTGGATGATGCCGGGCTGGAGAGTCGCCTATGCTGCTGGCCTGCTTGTTCGACGTTTTTGGCGGTACTTCCGTCTCCAAAATGTATGGCAGGCATAGTCTGAGAGATGCAGACGGTGGAATGGCATGTAGACTCTTGATGGGTGGTTGAGAAAAAAGGTCACACTTGCCAGTCGGCATTTACCGAATTTTCATGCACATGAACCGTAGTGTAACCAGTAACTTGCAATAACAACTTAGACAAATCTCCAGGCTAGATAGAATCGTGATAGATCATCATATTCATGCATATGACCCTATAATTAAACATACGGAGAGATTGGATTGGAAGGAGTGTCAAAGGGCGATATTGGGAACACCAGAGGTATATGGAACTATGGGCAGGCTGCTACACGTACAGGACACAAGCTCGAGTGACATGAAACGATGCAGGGTGAGGAGACGCAGAGACACAAATAGTCCAAGAAGTGGGGAACCTTAGAATGTGAATATGAAGCGCAGTCATTGGCGATATGACTGCAATAAAGACATATAAAATCCCGATCATCAGGTACTAAGGTAACGTCAACTCAGAAGAAATGAAGGCGCAGGCAAACTAGGGACGTACCAACAAAGACAAATTTCTACAACTATTTCGCTCGCACGCTGGTGCTAAAACAAGTCTAACGAGGTCCGAAGATCTCCGTTATCGTTCTTCGCCGCTCCTTCTTTCCTGAAGGCAAGGTTGGATTCTGGCTTCCGCCTTTTGCACCTGAACTGTCGGAACTCACAACACTGTCTAGCGGCACTCGTCCCCTGGCACCGATGGTTCGCCTCCGTGTCTCTGCATCTGCTGCCGCTATAGCCTCAAGTGCTTCGTCCGCTGTCGACGACGTAGCAGAAATCGTGCGCTTCCTCGCTCGTTCTTGCACGCCAGTTAATGTCGAAACCGACACGGTTGCAGAACGGGAAAAGGTCACACCCGCTCTAGACCCACTCGAGTTCGAGGAATCAGTACGCGGTAAAGAAAAGGCAGACTTCTCGGGCGAGTTCGAGACAGTATGCGGCGTCACTGCAGTGATAGCACCAGGAGTCTTAAGCGTGGACGGCATGGGGCCTGCACGGACGGTGGCATTGGAGTTGCTTGATATCTTCCGTCGACTGCCATCAGAGGTGCTAGACGCCTGACGCTGTATGATCGATTCCGAAGGAACGGTGGACAGTGCAGGTGGAATGGTCAGAGGCCTCAGAGAACGGGACTGGTGTCTCGCTGCGGGTGTGGGCGAAGGATCTGGAAGGTTATCTTCGGGGCTAATCAAGTCTGCATAGTCGCGTTCTTACAAAAATCCGTTACTACTGTTAGCAGTAAACACATCGTTAATCCTTACCAGTACCCTCTTCAGAATCCCTGCCGCGTCGTAAAGAAGAGCCTGCCCGACTTGGAGGTTGTCTTGCGCTATCCCTAGGTGCCGCCTCCCAACTCCTCCGCGTGTCAGCGCTCGTCCTGCCGTCCGATATCCTCCTGCCGATGCGTGCACCCACGTCAGGGGTCATCCCCCTGCTCCCTGCTTCCTCATCTAAGCTACCAGTACGTAGATGTTGAAGACCAGCATTGGCTGTAGACGCCGAGTCCCTCAGAACCTTCCCGACACCAAGGAGGAATCCAGTCAGGGTGCGGATGAGCTCATCGCTTACCCGCATACTCTCCCTAAAGTCGCCCCCTACCGATCTCCAAAGTTCAGAAAGCCGGACGCCGCCCTCCTCAATATCCTCATCCGCAACATCTGCGTCGATTTGTCGTTCAAGTGCATTGGCAGTCCCAGAGCGTAAGAGCGTATTCAGCTTCTCCGCCGAGTGCACGATAGTCTGCGCAGACCTGAACAAATCCGGTATCGTGCTCGTGGTAGTTGTACCCATAGGAGGAAGACGTGACAGACTGGATTCAAACATTGAGAGGGATTCGAGCATGAGCCGTGCGTGTTCGGCGTTCTGTTGTGTCAGCTGTCCCGCCAGTGCGCTGGGAGTCCGACGAGAAGCTAGGAGAGGAGAGGAGTACATCCTGTCTTGAGAAGCCGAAATGAGCGACTGTTGCCTGCTGCCCAGTGGTACCTCGGTCGCAAACCTCTCCCTCTCCCTCTCAGGCAGAATAAGCGACGTCCTGTAGGTGCGCGAAGTGGGTGGTGCGGTCTGGGGCGGATTCTCGTCACTACAGTCCGCCATCGATGTCGAAGGTCTTGAAGACATCGACATCCGATGCGTAACGCGGGGCTCGGCGGCAGGAGTCGTCGTTCGAAGGTCAAGACTGTTACGAGTCTTGGCCAGGGGACCTGCCCCCTCGCTGGCGCGAACATTACCTAACGTAAATGTTCTACTAGAAGAGCCTGTATTAAGGTTTAGACAATTAACTTCCCTCCCATTGTTCTCTTGCCACGTACCTGTCGTCCTCGCCCGCGCCAAAGAAGTTAACTTCTCGCGGTCCAACCCTTCATCACGAAACAGATCCATCCCAGAGCCTCCGCGCTTCGCGCCGATACCCGCTGCCTTCAGACCTTCGCTAACTAGACTCCTACCGCCCAACGCGCTCTCAGCACTACCACCGCGAAGCGACTGACGTTTTCCGTAAATGAGACCACTCGGACTAATTGCAGCATTTAGGTCGCTCTCTTCACCGTCGTTTGGATCTGCGAGCACGCTCGTTGACGTTATATCCTCCGACATCCAACGAGACTGATGCCGTCGCGACAACTCCCGCACAGAGCGCCCTGCGGAAGCTCGCGGGGGGCGGGGTGATTGCTGAATACTGTTAAGATTAAGAGTAGAGCCTGCCGATGTCGGAGAAGGTGATCCTCTGGCTTCCAGAAAGCTATTACGATCTCTGGTGCGATGAGGCGTCGAGGGCGGAAGACTCTGTGATTATATGCGGGTCAATGATCCTTCTCTTGCAATACATCAGTGATGCACTTACTTTGCCATCGAGACTTTTGCGTGAGGTGAAAGTATCCCTAAACTCGCGAGGAAGTGGCTGCCTCGCTCGTCTACTATTGCCGATAGTGGGACTCCGTCGAGAAGCGCCGATAGCAGCTAGCGCTGCACTCGCAACGTCTTCTCTCTCGTCGTCGTAATCCCCTGCAGAGCTCGCAAAAGATGATGCAATAGAGACCCTCTTGCGAGGAGTCCGGGACGGACCAGGCGATGCATTCCTGGCATTAGGCCGCGAGGAGGACGAAAGCGCCAAGTTTTCCTTTACAGGCGATGCTGGTACAGAAGTCCTGCGTGCACGCGCACTGTTCGACCTTGTTTGCGACGAACCAGAGAAAGTGGACGGAGGAGTGACAGACAAGTCGTCGGACGACGGGTATGAACGCAGGGAGTGGCCCTCCCGTTCGGTTTCAGAACCAGATTCGAGACCATGAGATGCACGGGTCTGAGGATTTGAATATGACTTGGAATGAGCCGATAGCCTATGAGACGAAGTAGATGCAGAAGAAGAAGTAGTAGTAGCACTATTTGGGGGAAGGGGGGAACGACCGGAGGAGCTGCCAGTGCGGCCAGCATGTGAAGGGGAAGGGGTACTTAGACGGGATAATTTGTCAATTGCCTAATGAACAAGAGAGAGCATATAACCACGTGTCGAGAGCAGGAATTGCCGTTGTACGACATGCAAACCATATGCAAAATTCATGGATCGAACGTGAGGCAGGACGTACGAAATTCGCCGGGATGGCGATAGACAGCAGAAAACGTTCAGAGTGGGATATATGCGCAGTCGTCGACATTTAGGAGTATCGGGTATATGGATGGTCGATTATTGGAAGGGGACACAAGGAATGGAGGTCGAATTCACAGATCAAAAAAGCATTAAACAGGCATGGAAAACAGGCAAAAATTTACTTCTCTGAATATCGCAAAAGTTTGACAAGGACGAAAAGCACTCACCATACGATTGCGCTGTGTCAAGCTCTTCACCCGCAGCAACGCCAACTCATTCTCACTCGGGCGCCGATGGTGAGCGCGCGACAGCCGCGCCGTATCGTCGCCCTCCTCCTCAAACCCGCCCCCCTCCTCATCCTCACCCGTATCAACATTTCGCGCGCGTGATGTCGATGCTTCTTTATTACCATTGATCATATTCGTGTCCGTATTAGAAGAAGAAGAGGCGGAAGATCGTAGACGTATACTGCCGTTGTCGCCCGCGCTGCCGCTGCCGGTCGAGTTCGTTGCGGGCGGGGAGGGCAGCCCCGAGCCACTGGATCCCCCGGGGCTCGGCGGCTCAGGCAGGTCGGGGATGCTCGCGGAGAACGAGGACGACGGGGACGCGCCGAGGAAGATCGCAGACAATGGGCGCTTGTGTTTAAAGGAGGGACGCGGTGTCATCGGACGAGGCAGCCCGTGCGTCGGTCATCAAGCGGGGGTGCCAGCCGGGAGAAAAAGTACAGCAGCGAGCTCGCCGTCGTCAACGGCGAGCAGCAGCAACGACTCAAGGGGTGGGTGTTGGCCGTGGGCAAAAGAAAGATGCAACCAACTGCAAACACGTGTTGCCGTAACGCGACCCTTCGCAGTCGGAGTCTGCAAGCACCGCAGCGACCACCTGCTCGCTGGTTTTATGTTTCTCTCCGATAGCGCTTACGGCGTTCGTCTACCCTATGTCCTTGCGGAACAATTCACATCACATGTAGCCGTCTCAGCCTGCAGGCATTTGAGTTCGGACGGTGCGCGGACGAGAATGAATTGTGGGTCCCACCACGAGTCGCAGTCGCACGGTCTCGGGGCAAGTATAATAGTTAATAACGAACGGACCAACTGCCCCATCGCGAGTCTGATATGCTTATATTTGAGGAGCGAGGACACACCAAAGACGAGCAAGGTAAATCGACTGATAGCATACACAATGTACAACGATGCCTATCCCCCTGCTGAACCAACCAGCCTGCACGTCCGAGGATCCACCCAGCACACGCTCACCTGCTGGTACCACGGACAATCCACCACACTCGCGCCGAACCTGCACTCCCCTCCACAGACAGCCGATCTTCACCCATCCGTCCTTCATCCCGCAACTCTTGACGCTATATACACGCACCTCACCCCCTCTTCGCCTGCAACACCGGACACTTCACAATACCCCACCGCCCCAGACGCACGATCTCGCTTTCGTCGACTTCTGCCGCACCTCCGAACTTGAACTCGCAGCTTCTCCGTTATCCGGGTGCCCCCGCAAGGGAACGAGGTAATACTGAGATTCATGTCGGGGATACGGGGGGATGGTGAAGCCCGACGCACGCGTGGGCATTGACACCCACCGGTAAGTGCTCGTCTCGATTTGACTAGGACTCGAAGGTGGATTAGGTGTACGCGAGATCTGGGATAGGATGGTCGGGCAGGAGGCAGAACCACTCTTCGTCCGGGGATGAAGCGTCGGCACCTGTCCTGCTCGCGGTGGCAGGTCGTCATTCCCCTCCTCTGTAGACGATCACTTAATTGATCGAAGCGTCCTTCTACATACCGTATCACCATGCATGGCGGACTACGCACCTGGGGCTGGAGGGGCTGTGGTCGAACAGGAGACAGCGGCTAGGGAGGCACTGTAGGTTTCGGGGTTGGTGTGCTGCCACCTCAAGCCGCGAAGCTCTGATGGATTTGGAGGTACAATACTGTGGGCGTTGCCTGACGAATGGCCTTGTTAGCGGATGTGCGTCAGAGGAAACTACTCGATGATCACCTTCATTATGACGATCACTAGGGCCTGCTCCCTGGTGTGGATGGATCCTCCGCTGAGGCGGTTTTCCATCCTTGCGGGGTCGTCCGACGTTCTTCGTATTCGGTCCGTTTTTTGTGCCCTTTGGTCGACCTCGTCCGCGTTTGGCGGGTGGAGACGTTGCGGTGGCTGGGTACTGCAACTGAGCAGGGTTCAGGGACGTTGGGGTGTGCGCAGTTTCCACTAGGCTCGGACCCGCAGCCGACGGACTGGAAGTAGAGGTAGAATAACCCATGTTACGGTGGCTGCCATTGTGGGATAACGAAACGAGAGCGGGGTCGATGAGACAGCCTAAGAAGAGCGCACTTAGGTAACGGTGTCGCGAGGGTTGCGAGAGGTGGCGTGATCGAAGACGCCAACGCACCTTCAAAAGGGAGAGGGTTCTGCTCTGCTTGCAGCAGTTTCTGTCTCTTCCGCGGTGGCTGCCCGTCCTTGCGGGGCCTGCCCACATTGCCTGCGTTGGGCCCGTTGACGGAGCCCTTCGGACGCCCTCTGGGTCGCTTGATCTTGTCTGCGAATGATGTGCTTGGCTCGCGCACGTTGCTTGCTGCCCGGTTAGACTCTGGAGGTGCATTTTGGAAGCTTGACGCAGTGGAAACAGGAGCTTCAGAGGTACCTGCGGCTTGTAAAGAAGTCGAGAACAACTCGTGGGGTGATACTGCAAGATCAAGATGTATCAAAACATGGCTCTGCGCAGAATGGGTGGCAGCAATCACCTTGGGCTCGTACACCGTCGACCAAGGCACTCTTCTGCGGGGGTCGGCCATCCTTTCGAGGTCTGCCGACGTTTCCAGCGTTGGGCTTGTTCTTGGTGCCCTTTGGACGTCCCCGGCGCCGCTTCGGAGGATCCATCTCGGCGGGTTGGTGCAAAGTGCGGTGGCCGCTGTGGCGCAGGAGCCTCTGATATTTCCCACGACGCCACATTAATACCAGGCGTGTATCCATGTAATGCATTATATCTGTGATGCTGTCTGTATTCCATTCATGCTGGCACTAGTAGCGACCATCGCATGTTTGGATGTCGCAGGCGGTGTTGTAACGGGAATGCTATTTCGGGCAAGCGTGTCACCAATGCAATCATGACCAATACAAAAATAGCCCCGGTTCACGTTCGCTGGGGCACTGCTGCATGCTGGCCAGACGTCATATCCCCGCCCTGCATAAATACCCAGGCCATCCGTGTCTCGCTTCCTAACCTCTCCCCCCAGCGCATCCCTGCCACTCGTCAAAATGGACTCCCCTGCAGCCCCCGCCCCCAACAGCACCCAGCCTCAGGCTGTCCAGATGTGTACGTACCCCTCGCAGACCGCTTGGAAACCGTCTCTAACCCGCTTCCGCAGCCGTTATGACCGCCGGTGCGCCTGCCAACAAGCAGCAAGAATGCCAACACCAAAAGGCTTCGCGTCTTCGTGGAGGTGGCGCCGCCAAGGCAAGTGTCCAATTAGTCGTCGATTCTTGACATTCGCTCAAACCACGTGTGCAGGACTGTTTCCTTGGTGCTCTCGAATGTTTCATGTGCTTTGGTGAGTCTCTGTGAATAAATGCGCATATAGTCGTTGACCACCATCCCGACAGAGTGCTGCAAGGTCCGCTACCGACAGTATCTATTTCTCCGAGTAAGCATTGCTGACCATCTCCGCAGGACTGCTGCGAGTGCTTTGCCGACATCATCTGTGAGTATCCAATCAAAACATGCCGTGAACGTCATTAGGCTGACGCTGCGCTTTAGGTTGCCCTTGCGAGATGTGCTGCTAGACGAATCGCCTTTTGCGCGTATGACTATTGTCGGATATTGTTGTACACTATGCATCTCTGAATGAGATCCCCTTATTGTTTCGACACGGAAAGAATTGTTAATAAAAGTGACATGAAGGAGCGACATGATCTGAAACTGTATACTTAAAAACGTCCTGTAATCTCGTCGCTGCAAAAGTCATCTTCATTACGTTGCAGACCGAAGCGGGCATACGCGAGTCTGCCCATGACAATCATATTATTAGCCCAGCGTAATATCCTTGCTGCAAAATCTTCATTACGTTGCAGGCCATATCGGGCACGTACGAATCCAGCCATGACAATCGTGTTATTAGCCCAGCGCACTCCAGCGCTCCGTGTGTATGCGGCGAGAGGATTACAGATAAGTGGAGATCTACTAATAGCTACATGCGGAAGCAACTTCAAAGCTTATGCGACGACGAGCAACCTCACAACACCGTTAATCCCAAAAAAAAATGACAGTTCCGAATTCTTGTATCGTGAATGACAAGCGTGACTGTCGTAAGTACTTTCAAAGCAGAGGGGGGGGAATGGTTACTAGTAAAAGAGTGCAAGCATTTTGCGGTGCATGTCGATGCGTGTACGTACGTGCGCGAACCCCAAGTTTTGCGGTTTTGCGGTCGTGAATCTTCCAGAGCAATCTGTCAACTAACCCAAGCGCCTACCCGCCCCCCCTGCGCGTCGGCACGGCGCCCACCGCCTTGGGCTGGCGCGCCTTGGGCGACTGCGGCGGCTCAGGCCGGTCCCACTCGTCCAGCAGCGCCTGCCCGACGGTCGGCTCCAGCTCCGTCCCGTCGCGCGACACCTTCACCTCCCGCTCGTGGTTCCACTGGTTGCGCAGGTGCCGCGTCCGCCAGAACGGCAGCCGCGCCGTCCTGACCCACTCGACGCGGAACGGCTCGCCCCAGTTCCCCTCCTCCTCCGCGACGGACGACGGGGGCGCGTCCATGAGCATGTCGAGGCGCTTGACGCCCTCCGCGCCCCGCGCCCGCGCGGCGATAACAGGGCCCTCCTTCAGCTCAAACTTCTCAGTCGGCGCAACGGCGCGCGCCAGAGGCATGTCTAGGCTCGGCTTGGCCGGAAGCGTCTGGGACGAAAATCGAGAATGCGGCTGGCTCATCTCAGCAGGCGCAGAGAGGAATTCGCGCGACGGCTCCTCCGACAGGCTTTGTTTCTGTGGCGGTTCCAGCGGCAACGGCGACTCGTCGACCAGGCGGAGCTCACCGGGCGGGAGGAAGGTCTGCCGAGCTTGAGTGGGACTACCTTCGACTTCTGGGATGGTATCAGAGCGCCGAGAGTCCCGCTGCGACGCTGGCGACGAATCTGCTCTCGACGCCCAGGATATACCTCGCTCGCCACGGAGAATCGGACTCGCCATCCTGTTCCAGACGTATTGTTGGCCTACCAATCCCGTGAGCAGCCAGAGTCGGAGAAACCACTTACCTCGCGTAGCCGTAAAACTCCCCGCTCTTGTTCACCCCAAAAATAAGATAAACTTCCCGACTCGTCCGATACGCTTGGTCTAGGATGGCTTCGTTGTGACGCTGCGTGGCCCACAACCCCTTCTCCACGCTAAGGTCCAAATCAAACTAGAAACGCAGTCAGATACACACAATTCACTCTCGACGCCAAGACTGACCTGAGTTAGAGACTTCAGTATGAAATAGCGCTTGGGGAAATGGTGAGCAAGAAAACTTGAATTAGTCGAAGCATAGGAACCAGAACTAGACTTTTTCGTCCCGCGGCGAAACCGGCCCTCATCATCGCTCGAAAACGACAAGGGCGCGATCCGGCGCGCGAGGTCGCCGCCTAGTGACCCAGCCGAGCTCGTCGGCGTCGGGACGCGGTCCAGCGCACTCTCTCCAACCGCGGCCTCCTCGCCCTCCGCCTTCTCCCGCACCCACCGCGTGTGCAGCCCCGTCCCCCTCTGCGCGCCCACCCCCGCCCGCAGGTCGTCCTCCTGCGCGCGCACGCGGCACACAAGCCGCGGGCACTTGGGGTCGTTCGCGCGCAGCGGCTGGCCGTTGAAGCGCGCGATCGCGCTGCGCAGGTGCGCCTCCGACTCAAAGTTGACGAACGCGCAGTTCGAGCGCACGATGGGATATATGGAGACCACGCCGCCGTACAGCTGGCCCTCCGGCCCCTCGTCCTCTTTGGGCGTCGAACCCGGAGAACGCTGCGTTATGGGCCCGGGATGATTGAAGACGCGCCAAAGCTCCTCGACTGTCACGTCGCCAGGGACGTTGCCCACCCACATCACCCATTCTGACCGATGGCCCGGCGGATTTGGGTGGTACGGACGGCGAACAGATGAGGGATTGCCACGGGCAGATGCAGCACTGACTTCAGAACTTGCTGGACCAGGGGATTTCGGGTAGGCCAATGGTGGTGGTGCCGACTCGTGTCCAACCCCAAAGACCTGAGGGTGAGCCATATGTCCGTGAGGCAGAGGAGGTGACATAGGGTATCCAACAGGCGAGATCGGCGGGGCTCCTGGTCGGCTGTACGACTCAAACTCCTGCCGATTAAGAGACGGGTATGGTAGGGCGTAATGAGGTGGAAACGCATGAGACATGGGGTCGTACTGATTGGGAGAAGGGACATTGCTCGGTACATACCACCACGTACCCTGGCTCTCTTGCTCGCCCGGAGCGATAAATTGGGAAGGGTAGGATGCTGGGGGATACTGAGATTGGTATATCGGCGTTGAAGGGGAGTACGGCTGCGCTTGGTAGGGAAACGAGGACGTGGACAGATGGCTGGGATAGAATAATGCAGAACGAGGCCCACCCTGAGACCCAGGGGATGGCAGTGGTGACCGTGGCGGGGGAGAAGGAGCGACCTGAGCATGCACGAACATGGACGAAGGACCAGGGCTGCTATGGTGGTGCATGAGAGGAGGCATGCTGGCCGACGAATAAGCCATATGAGGATTTTGCATCATTGACGGCTCGTGTACGTACTGGCCATGATGAGGGAACCCTGGGGCGTATGAGAAAGTAGCATTGGGAGGCGCTCGGAGGTGATCAGCTGGCTGTGGGGATAGAGTGTATGATCCGCCGTATCCAGTGTGTTGAGCGTAGTGAGCACCGCGCGCCTGGAATGCTGTGTATCGAGATCCTATACTTGATGGGCCTTGTTGGGTATCAGAGGACGAGGCCTGAGAATAGGAATGGCCAGGCATGGTCTGGAACGTTGGCCTGGTCTGCTGCCGCCAGGGAGCGTTGGACTCGGGATAGAGCGGTCTTGACGAACCCGGCGGCTTGCCAGGGTCCGGGGCGTAGGACTGCGGTTGTGCATTCGACGAATCCTGGGGCGCGTCCCTGCTGGCATCTGCCGCCATTAAAGCCGGCGTAATGATTGCTTTGCCAGCGCGCTTTGAACTCTCCCCTCCGTCCTGGACAGTGAGTGATACCTGGGGAGAGCCGGGAAGATTACGGTCATAAAACCCTGGCAATAAATAAATAGGTATACGCTGTAGATGTACGGGGCCAGCGGTGAAATACTTGCCTAAGGTGCCTGTGGTACCGGAAGAAGTGGAATCGGAGCTAGAAGGATTGGAAGGAACTAGTAAAAGACAGAAATGAGCATGGCCGAGTCCGATAAAGAAAGAGAAAAGTTGAATATTATGCGGTATGAATACTCTTCACCCAGTACGAACTCGGAAAATACGCCCATGGGCACCGTCACGTGACCGGGGACGGAACTAGGCTTTCCCTCACTGATGGCCGGGGCACGTGGCCGGTACTCACCTTCCACCGTATTGCTGCGTCGGCTCTTCCACGCACTGAGAACCATGGTGTGGATCGCCGGTATTCGTGGTGTTGGTGTCGCTGTATCGCCGCACTGCGCATTGGAGAACATTTAGCTGGCGTAGGAGAGACCCCTCCGCTCGGTCTGATCTGCACACAGACACCATCAAAAACTGGCGCGGATCGAATGCGCAGTACACAGGGCCCGAGCGGATTTTGGGATTGATGAAGAACACTCGCCTTGGGGAAATTAGCGATAATCTACCCGAGTTAGGTCTGTGTTTGTAACGAGCTGGGTGTAGGGTGAGTCGTGGACACAGTAGGAGGACTAAGGCGTAGGATGTTGTGTATAGCAAGATGAAACGAGTCGAAAAACGGTACGTTCTTGACGCGAGTGCGCAGAGTCGAGAGCAGCGAATAACAAGACATGGCTAACGTCGGATGGTGGTCTTTAAGAGCGAACGGAGCAAGTGACAGAACATTGGATTGATTGGCCTGGGAACTATGACGTCGACAACCAGGTTGTGGTCGCCGACGGTCAAGTGCCGTTTGGATGCCCTAAGCCGCCTGTCTGCCGCGGCAGCGAATGTTCCAGGCGGTTCAGGCGCCGTCGACGCTGTGGCCGACAGCGACGACGATGGCCTGAATTGTTTAGGCCTGTTTCGGTGGAGCGAGTTCTGTGCGGGACCGAGCCACGTGAGATCTCGATCGAAGCTGTGCTTCTGTACGTTCTTGCTCCACCGTGGCCTCTGATGTGGCGCGCACAGCGTCGGTGGAGTGGGTATCTCCCAAGTGTAATATGAGAACGCCGTGGAGCCACTCATCCACAGCGTCTGCATGAAGGTTGCTCCCGCCACCCTGCATCAACGAAGAGGGTGTAGAATCAGCCCATCTACTTATACCCTGCAGTTTTCACCCGTATCTATCCTATGCCCGACTTCATGAACACAGCCAGTGCAGGAGCCAATCCACGACTTGCGAGCTATTTACCGGGCCCTAGTTATTGTATTTCAAATCTTTAAAAGGTCTGAGCTTCGTCCTCCACGCCGTTATTCTCGTTCAAACATCGCCTCAGCCGCATTGTTGATGCCCAACCGTACGCATGACGATCATGATTGTCACCAGGTAAATTTATGATATGCCGGTGTTTCTTTGTAAACTTGGTCATGAGGAGAACCACCCAAGGTCAGCGCGTTCCCCAACGACTCTGTATCATGTCATTACTCGCTACCCTCACTGATCGCTACTTCTCGACGGGTGTTACGGCTCAATGCCACGCACGATCCCCCGCGTACCTCGCCCGTCAATCAGGCCTTGGCATGAACCGGTGGCTGCATTGCAGCGCATGACTAGCGTCGGGCGTAAGCCCTGCGGTGAACTAGCACTGGCCGCAGTGCTGCCTACCTCGTCTTGCAATAGCCAGCTCTTTGAAGTCTAGCAGAAGAATGCGCAAACACGACTGTGATCGGCGGAATCAAGATTTCGATCGTCGACACTGCCGCTGAGAGTGTCAGCAACAGCGAGGCTATCGCCGCACTTCGAAACTTCTCCGCGAGCTGAGAATAGCAGCGGCCTTCCGCTGGTGCTGTGAGATTTCCGATCTCCTAATAATGTGACTTACTGACGGAGGATAAATCCAGTCTTTCAAATGGTGTGCATTTCACAGTCTGGAGAGCTCCTGGAGATCGTCGATTATCGCTCAGCATGAATGCCAACCCGCTTTTGACAGATATTGACAAATATATTCCCGACTTTTCCGTCCGCTAGAAAATCCTGGTCCGTATCACCCTCAAGAGGTACGGAACCTACCTTCGTCGCCAGTGTCGTACTTCCGTGGCTCGCCAAGATCCCCAGAGCTATGTGCGTAATAGTGTCACTCGACAAACACTATCAATATCTTCTTGACGGTATATCCACTTTCCTTTTTTGTCAACTTCGCAAGTGGCGATCTTCAGGAAAAGGAACGGTTGCATGTCTTGCGCGGCAGGGCGAGTAACTGTTGCGCTGAGAAGACGTCGCTGTCATCACGAAGGCTGTAATTATGAAGTAAGCAAGCGAACTTACGTGGAGCCTCGTCTTCAACTTAACGTGACCTCCGTACACGCGGGGAGATAAACTGGGGTGGCTGTAGGCACCCTCGTGCAGGGGACTTGCCATTGTCCAGAAAGGCCGGACGCTAGTTTCATACCTACTGATTTGGTCAAAATTTATAACCCCCTAGTCCCCGTGCCGGAAGCATTTCAACCAATCAGGTTCCCCCTTTTGTAGAATTAAGGAGGCGAGCATGTGGCCGATGACTAGGAACCAGTAACAGGGTAGTACGTACACTGTGACTGCCCCATACGACAAAATAGGTGGCGTGGCCCTCGTATAAATTTGTGCTTCACGGGGCGGTGCTACTGGAGGCCACGTTCGAACAGTGAGAGTGCACGAGGCCGCTATGCAAATATCTACGCGGTGCAGCGCTCGCCTTTGTAGTTACTTAAAAGATCAAGGAACAGTCGAGCTTATGCGCCGCATGGCTGTAGCCTTCGATAAAAATTCGTGAGACGGCAGCGCGAGCCATAATGTTGCCTGCCTTTCTGGTTAAATCTATGCTTCGTTGCTGCGGTTAAACATGGGCAGTCGTGACCGGTGAGTCTTCCGACACGATATGAATATCTATAATACATCTGGGAACTACAAATCTTTCGAGAATTATTCAGAACTCTGCGTAAGGTCATTAAAATGGTCTGCCAAACCGTCCTCCACCTCCTTGATCGTCCGCCAGAGCGAGTCGACCGCTGCCTTGCGGCACTGGGGCGTCAGCCGGAGCACAATCTCGCCGGTCATCATCAGGTGGTCCCTCATGCACCTCAGCCGCCCGAGCACGTCCGCGGAGGAGTAGGCCAGCGTCTTCTCGTACTTTCCAACCTCCAGCCACTGGTCTTCCCACACCTTCAGGCAGCCGTGGTTGTGGAAGGTGCAGCCGTCGGACCGCTCGAAGGCGGGCGCGGTCACGCGCAGGCGGTCCCAGAGCTTCACTAGGGACCAGTGCCCGGAGAGAAGGCGCGTGCGCTGGTCGCGGCTGAGCGTCGTGTCGGCTGTTAACTTCTGGGGGTCACAACCGACTTCCATGAGCTGGACGTAATAAGCTATTCCTTGCAGAGACCGCAGCGCGTGGCGGTCGGCGACGACGATGGCGAGGGCAGGACTCACGTCTCTGAGGAGAATGCGATTCGACCACTTGGATACTATCAGGGAGCGAAGACGAGTATGGTTGCACAGGATAGCTGTCTCGAGGAGACGAGCCAGTAGCGTGGAATCACATGTAGCCAGGTCTGTCTGAGATTTTCCGTACACGCCTGACAGCACATTATGGAGCGCATCGACTGCCCAGGTCTCCACTGAAGTAAAGTGATACTTGTTCGTTATTTCTGCAATGGTAATGAGGTTGTCGACATCGGCACTTGCACTGTTATATGCCTGCAGTTCCAGTGGACTGGGCGCCGAAGGAGCATGTCAGAATCTGCTTGTTCGGAAAAAGACAAGCTACTCACAGGGCATACAGGACGGAAAGCAGCCAGCGGAATTGTTCAACGGTATCGCCTACAAGTTGCACAGGGTTCTCATCGTTCGATCCTTCTGCGACTTCTTTGTCACTAGTGGGGAAAGAGAACATATCTTGAAAGGCAGAAGAGTCTCTGCCTAGAAGAAATCGATGCACCTGATGGTAGTTCAGGTCGCCGTTTATCACCATTATTGAGATCTTACCTTAAACAATGTATTCTCGACCCGGATAACACAATCTCCGTCAGCTCTGTAGTACTTGTCGTCTCTCACAAGTTGCTTGCTGGCCATCACAGTCAGCTCCTTCGCATCCTCGGATTCACTGATTCGCAGTCGCTTTCGCACGGGCTCCAGAGTCTCCCAGCCATCGTCGTCTATCGCTGCGTCCATAGCAAGCTGTGGCAGATGTAGAGAAGAGGCGCGTCACTTCAGTATCCCCGCCACATCCCAAGAGCGATCGAAGCGCGGCGTTTGCCGGTGCAGCTTAGATTTCATTCTCTCCAGAAAAAGCCCTTAATCCTGACAATGGCACGCCCTACTTACTTTCTTATGAAGACGTCTATTGACATGTATTCTTAGAGGCCTATTCTCTTACAAGGTGAGTCTCAAATTTTGGGATCCAACGTCCCAGGACTCATCACCCAATCCATTTTACTAGGTCACGAGCGGTCTTTGACCCAGATCAAATACAACAAGGAGGGCGATCTCCTCTTCTCAGCCTCAAAAGATATTGGCATCAACGTCTGGTTCACTCATAATGGAGAGCGTTTAGGAACGTACGACGGCCACAACGGAACGGTGTGGACGATTGATGTTGACTGTGAGTGACGCATTTTCACCCCATTCTCTTACTCATGTGCCGGTATCGCAAGCACAATCAAAATTCCTTGTCTCCGGGTCCGCGGATAACTGCATGAAGCTTTGGAATGTAGCGACGGGCAAATGTCTTTATACATGGGAGTTCCCGACTGCTGTCAAGCGGGTTGCGTTCAACGAGGATGATGACCAGATTGTCTGCATCACAGAGCAGCGTATGGGTTACCAGAGCGCTGTTCGTGTCTTCGACATCAACCGGGAGGGCGAGGGGACAAGTCGTGCGTACCCGTTACCATTGCTTAATATATCTATGTCATATTATTCACCGCCTCGGTTGTCCGTATAGAGTCGAAGGAACCTGCATACATGTTCAACCCCGTCGGATCAAAAGCGACCGTCTGTGCCTTTGCCTTCATGAATGACCTCATTCTCACCGGGCATGAGTCCGGCAAGATCGCGCTGTTTGACATGAAGACGGGCGATGAGGTGCTGAACAACGAGCGCGCACATATGGACACCGTTACCGACCTCCAGCTCAGTCCCGACGGGACGTACTTCATCACTAGCAGCAAGGACAAGACTGCACGGGTATGCGATTCCTTGAAGTGTCTATTTTGAGAAGCGCTTACGTATTGTTGTGATAGCTACATGACACGAAGACCCTCGCGGTCCTCAAAACATATCCCACCGAGACGCCGCTTAACAGTGCAGCAATTGCACCCAAGCGACCATACGTCCTCCTCGGTGGTGGTCAAGAAGCTATGAGCGTCACAACTACCTCCGCCCGGCAAGGTAAATTCGAGACGCGGTTCTGGCACAAAGTCTTCGAGGAGGAGGTCGGACGGGTGAAGGGTCACTTCGGTCCGATTAATACGTATGTTAAAAAATTACTCTCTTCGTTGTCCAGTGATCTGATCGTTTGTCTTTTGCACGCTAGAATTGCTGTGCATCCAGGCGGAACATCGTATTCGTCAGGAGGTGAGGACGGGTTCGTTCGTGTGCACCACTTCGATGAGAGCTACTGGAAAGTGAAGCCGTATGGCGACATGGAGATAGAGGACTGAGCGTTCGCAGGTGCTTGCATGTTACTTATATCTAGTCTTGGAAATTCACTGTTGTTCCGAGAGACAGTGTATTCCGTTGAGATTATGAGTTGATTTGATAAGGCTGAAAGACGAAGAGTCCAGTGCATCAGTGGGAAACGTCGTAAAGCGTGCAGTGCTATATGCACAATCGTAAAACTACAACTCGGAAGCTGAAGCTGAAAACGCCGCATGGACTCCGGAGTAAATAACTAACGGTGCAAAGCAAATGCGAGTAAGGCTGATTGCCAGTAAAGCGTGGCTTCAGGTTAGTGCCGTCCGTCCTTCTAGTGGTAGCTGGGCAGGAGCAAGAATGTCTATGACAGAGCGAATAATGGCAGAATTAGTAGGACGCCGAGGTTGAGCAGTGTCGGGAGATTCCATGACCATGGCGCTGTTGGTCTCATCGATAACGCCGAACTATTACATGACCGTAAGAGAAGTAGATAGGGGTGGAAGAGAAGGTCGGGAGCGCACCTCGTTCCAGCAGGCCTAGCCGATATGTGCACCTCCATGACTGCAACCAATCCGTCTATCGCATTTGAGCCATTCACGCCCACAGTGAGGTAGTGGTTGATCCCGTCACTCGTGTTCTGCAGTAATCCAGACACGTACTGCACAGATGTTTGGTAGGAGTAACCGTCTGCGGACGTCGATCCTGAGTATGAAGAGGAATTGGTGAGGTTTGCGGTGGGAATCGCTTGGCCTGTAGCGTTGCCGATGAGCCAGTCACTATGTTCCCGGAATTCATAATTGTTCAGCAATGAAGCCGGTTTTTAGTGATTGCGCGCAGCTTACCGTGCTAAATTATACCTAGTGGGAAGATATTATGTATAAATTTAGCACAAGAGAAGAACAGAGAAGGTAAGATGCCTACCCATTCACGATGATGTCGTGACCAACTACACACGCAAAATTAGTCTCAGTCTGATTTCAGACACGAATAGCCAAGGAAAGCTTACGTGCTATGGGCTTCTCGTATGATAATGCCATGAAAATAGCACCGCTGTATCAATAATATGTCCATAGTTGACACACAAGGGTGAAGTGCTACAAGAGCTGGGACGCACCTGTCCGCGTTGGGCCCATTCTGCACCCAGTAGCGGAAGTGGTTGCCGCCCTCAATCGTCTCTGTGCATGTCCCGAAAGCTGGGTCACCGTAATCCCACCGGATAACGGCGGTTTCGTTCTCTGACGGGCAATGAGGAGAGAACAAGCAAAGGGTGGGATGAAGATGAACGTACTATAGCCATTGCCATCACCTAGATTTGCAGCTTGGTCGGAACCCGAGTGCTGGCCCAAGCACTCTGAACTGAAGCCCAATGACCTTCACAAGGGCCGGGCTTGAACCAAGTACTAGTGTAGAATGCAGAGGACTCACTGGTAATAGTTACGAAGCCCTCCGTTGCTCTGCTGATCCACTAGGACAGCAGCATCCGAGTTGGCTGACAATATGACATTTATTGGCTCGCCCAAACCAGCTGGGAAGGTATCTGGGACTTGCTACGGCACCATTAGCTCCGGCCTCGCGCTAGCCGTATTGACGCACTGTCAGCATGTCGCCGCCAGTCTGAAGCGGGTCATAGTAGCCTTGCGAAGGGATGCTTTTCGAGGCACGCCGTGAGAGCGGGTCTGGAGGAAGTCCTCGCGGGTCACTAGATACAGCAGCGCATAGGGAGGGGATACAGGAGAATAGAAACAGCGCGCTTGCCAGGGACATGGCGGGGTGGGTGCAGAGCAGGTCTGCAGGTAATATTAATGATTGACAAGGATGAAGAGAATGAGGTCGGGAAGGACAGGCTGGTAGAGGAGGTTGCAAGCCACTTTCAATTGACAGTCCACTTGCTTATCTCAGCTCCCGCGGCCAGAAACAGAACAACGACCAAACAACGTTTCTAGCAAACTCATCTTTACTGCGTCCCTAGAAAAGCTTGTCGCCGACGCAAGTCACGGTGCCGCGCAGTAGGAATAATATCTTCTTTGGCGACTTTACCTATGATCTTCTATTGAGCTGCCGTACTCACCGACTCCGGTCAGACTCGTTTCGGCAATCATGTGTGTTACTGAGCACGTTCTGTGTTGAAGAAGGCGCTCTAAATCTCATAGGCTTTCAGGCGAACCTCAGCAGGGGGTTTCCATGACTTTACTGGCAAAAAACGAATTTCTGCGAGCTAACTGTTCTGGGCCGAATTCACAGGAAGACTTGGACACTCGTCGAGAAACGCCTCAGCTTTGCTCGACGACTTTTGTCTTAAACAACAATACGTCCTTCAGATTTACTGGTGCACTTCCTAGTAGCGGGACTGCTAGCGTCTCTGGCTCGCGGAGTCGAGGTGTATACTTCAACCTTGGGACGATTCCTCGATGAACCGGCTGCAGGAGACACCAAGTTTCCGCAAGATAGTCTCTTGTTGTCACCTGAAGTTATGATAGGGTGTGCACTCGAAAATGCAGACAATTTTCAGCTGTATTGGTACGAAGCCGATCTTGTCAAGGCTTGGCTGGATTGTTCAGCTTGGTATTCCAGAACTAAAGCAACGGATAGGAACCCTTGGGGATGGGCAAGTCTGTGTCTGGAAGTGTACGCTTACATAAGCGGATTGTGGCGCAAAAGTGACCAGCGCCACAGGTCGAGCTCGTATTTATGGTCAGAGTAGTATAACCGGCCACACACTAGAATATCATCTCCCGAGTACAGCAGTTGAACAGATAATGTATATATGTATCAAATTATAGTAGTATGTATGGATCTATGAAGAAACTGCAGATAAGTCTGTTCACTCTACTTCAGAATCATACTCTACTAAGTCGCACTCGAAATCATCATCCGGAACTGACGTGTTCATGTTGTTAGTAGCACTCACATCCCAGTGAGTTGTTGGCCTAGAATTCAGAACCTGGTCTGTCTCTGGTACCTCGCGGTAATGACGAATGATCTCTTTGAGCTCTGCCAACACAAGACCTTTACTCTTCAAATCCTTCTTCTTCTTCATCACAAGATGCTTTGATACTGGCTCAGCCAGCCATTTGTCCAGCTGAAGATTGAGCTGCTCTGCAACCCGTCGCTTGAGTTTAAGCAGCTCCTCCGGGCAAAGGATGAACTGCACTTGTTGCTAGGTAAGTTCTTGTTGTATCGAGCTTCTCGGAGGGTCTCCTTTTTTGAAATAGAGCTTTTCCTATGCTTCGAATTCTTTCTTGTCTTTGCAGACCCCATAATGTCTTGTTTAGCATTCAAGTGACTCATCGGGCAGGCAGGATTACACCATGTATGTATAAATCAAAAGAATTGACATTAATAGTGGGAATGCCTTAGTCAATAAATTAAAAAGAATGTTCAGAATGTCAAGGAATACTTCTGCTCACATACTGTAGGACAATGAGACAGACAGCTAGCAGACAGAACGCGGAAGAAATCTCGCAAGCCCGCGGTCGACGCACACAGACGCGCTTGTCACATCACGGTCACACCGCGTCGCACATCGAAATGAGTCTGTCCAAGACCCGTCAGTGCGACGAATATGCAGCCTCACACAGTGCATTTCACGCGTTTTGTGAAACACAAAAATTGTCCAGTTTCCATAGCTCTAGAGAAGTAACAGAGCAGATTTTTAATATACCAAACAGATCTGCCATTGTAAGATATATATGCGGAATGAAGATGGATAGGCAATTTTTAGTCTGATACTTCTCTGCTGATTTAGACAATGAATGGATTAAGCACAAAATCACTATCAAATATGGCCATGATAGTTCTCAAAACCTGCCACACTTTTGTTGACCACAGCCAAAGCAGCTCTGAGCCAGAGCCAAATAGATGCAAATAATACGCTTCCGGACGCAGACTTGCCCATCCCCAGAACCCTACACAAAGGCATTTCAATCTGTGCATCGGCAAGATTGTGAACGGTATTAGCGATGAGATTAAGTCTCTGCTATTATCCCTCTTCCGCGAATGGCCATTCTTGTGTCTGTTTTTACGTCCCTGTTTCGTCTTGTCGTTCTTTGTCTGACCTGACGTCTATCTGTGTCGTCCAGTTCTTATATAGTGGCTCGATCTAACCTCGCCTCGGTTCTCTCAGGTTCATCTGGCTCCCGTCCCTGATACATATGGTACAGTGCACTTACGAAATTGAACCGCAAACCCTCTCCTACCTGCTTATGTCTGCCAAATGGAGTGTCGGCCATCTCTCGCAATAATTCTTCCAAATCAGACATCCTCGATATCTATCTGGACCTCTGCGCATTCCGCTGTCGCATGACTGGTGATGTTCAAGAATGCGGCTTGTCTCTTGTCATCTATGATGCAATACCTAAGCTTGGGCTCTTCAGGCTGATCTCAAAACGAAGCTATACTTGGCTATCCTGATTTGACCTTTCTGATTTCCAAAGGCACACGATAGCAGCGCCATGTTGCAGGGACCATGGACGATGCATTGCTAATATCCAGCTTGGCAAGACAATTGATGTGCCATATCTGCGCAAGTCAAGATTTGCTTTGTCGCATAATCGAGCTCTTGGATATCTCTCTTTTTCAAGAGAGGCCTCACCAAGGGGCGTGGTTTTCCCTCAGGCGCGACCTCGAATCGATGCTATTCTGGAACGCCTAGTTCTCGAACCTCGTGCATGTATTTGACAGTCACGCTATATCCACTCACCCCTCGGTTCCGGATTGCGCAGCGGCTTCTGTACCCCAAGGCCCTGCGCCACCACTGCAACTCGGACCCATAGTCACTAGCCTTGCACTAGCCTGTGGAGCCAAAATACACAGCGCCGCTTGGGAGCCCTGTTTGGCCATGTTTGATCCTGGTGGCTTGACCCATGACCGCGAGATGACCGTGTACCTCCAGTTTCAAATATTTTTGGAGTCGCGTTCGTCACCGTAGCAGCTGCAAAACTGTTGCTGACGTAGGAGGTTGGCTCCAATGCATTGCATCTCCCTTTTGCGTGTGCTTGAAAACTTCGGCATCCCCATTGAACATGATCCACTGGAGACCAGCGTCATGTCCCCCCCTCGACGTCAATAGTTCCATCGACAGTATAAAAGAGCTTGCAGAGATGCAGGGTCTAAGTATTCCAACCCTTCTTGACATCCTCTCATCATCATGAACAGCAACTTCGACACCCAGACCTCCGGCAACTACCAAGGCCTGCAGGGTGGCCAGCCTGGCCGCTACGACGATCAGGCCCAAGGAGGCCAGTTCGGCTCTCAGGGTCTCGATAGCCAATCCCAAGGCACTCGTGAGTCTTTCGCTCTGTGTTCCTATTCAGCTCATACTTACCTCTCTTGCAGAATTCGGTGGCAACACCGACACGACCGGCTGGGACAACAGCACTGGCCAGGGCGGCCAGAGAGGCCAAGGCGGCTTCGGCGGTCAGAGTGGCCAGGGTGGCTTCGGCGGTAACTCGACTGGTGCCGGTGCGAGCCAGTTCGACAACGACAACGACAACAGCTACCAGCAGTCGTCAGGCCTTGGCGGCAACCAGTCCGGCGCTGACAGCTACGGCGGCAGTACCAACACCTCCACCTCGAATTCCGCTTCCCAGGGTGCGCAGGGCAACCAGTCTGGTGGCAAGCCCGGTTTCGGTGACAAGATAATGGGTTAGTTGCTGTCTTGTTGGTAGGATGTTCAGAACGTGAGCCCTGACGTGCTTTGAATGTAGGGACCCTCGAGAAAGCCACTGGTAAGACTACTCACAACCCTGGCATGGCTCAGCACGGTCAGGATCGCAAGGTGAGGAGTTCCTTGACTCAATGATAGGCTGGGGGCTTACGTCCACATCTCGACAGACCGGCGACAACAACTTCTAAATCATGTACAATACGGGACTCACATTTAAAAATGGACTTGGAGATTGTTATAGTAGTGTAATACAAATTTGTACATCTTAGCAAGTGCTGTTAACATCATTTTCGTATTGCTGTGATGTGTGTGTGGTGAATAATTTGGAGGAAGTGTCTTAAGTTTTAATTATGCCACGCAAAAAACAGTAGCGTGCTGTGGCACTCGATCGCGATCTATGTATATTTCGGACAGTTTGCAGATTTCATTCGACTCCCGCGTCCTCGAGTCTAACGTACCCATGGATCAACATCCTTCAGTGAGCCCCAAGTATTAAGAAGAATCCAGACTCAGGAAAATTTAACAGCGTTATTAGCACGCTGTTCTCTCACCGTTTGTCTCGAAATATCCTCGTGCTGCCTCTGGTGTCTTCCAGGCATACAACGATTTGCTCTATGGTGTGCATCTTACTTATGCTGCTTCTCATTTCTGTGGAAATTAAGAGAGCTATCCACCAGCTCAGCAATGGAAAGACCTTGAGGTGGTTGACCTTCCCAAATGTTCTCGATGCGGATTCCGTGGTCGCAAAGCAGAAACTGCGAGTCATGTCTGCTCAGCTTTACCTCTGATCCTAACAGTGCTCTCAGGATGCTGTTCTTTCAGTAGTGCCTTGCTCGCTATCAGAGTCATTCTCGCTGTCATGGTATGTGCAGTGCACAGGCGAACAAATAGTAATTGTGATTTCATTTCTCCCCCCTGGAATGGACAGGATACACTCCGCTTTTGAAGAATTTGGTGGCCCACAAGAGGTTTATATCGCAATAACTGCTGAGGACTCGTCAATAGTCTACTACAAGATCAGCCAGGGTATCGTGAAGCCTCCTTTATAGCATAATTTGAGGCGACACCTGTATCCGCAGGGCTGCCCCTACTGAATCGTCCGGCGGGATTTACATGGCCCATAAGGATACGAACCGAGTCTACAATCATAATACTGGGCTCTGAATCGACCATAATGGCTGACGTACCTTTAAGTTCTATCAGGACTCACGGAGACCGTATGATGTGCTCTGTCCACACTCTGGATGCTCATGTTTGCAGCAATGCACATATTTTGACTGCAGGAATATTACAGATCGCAGTGGCTACACTGCTTGTTCAGTACCTATACGTTTTAGTTCAAGTCCATCTAATGTACTATACTACCTCCTCCTCCAGGACCCTCTCCGCCATCGAGCATCGTAACGCATGCGGTGGAAATAAGGAAAACAACGATGCTCGCATAGACCGGCACGGATCGGTTGATCATTAACAAAAGGCCTCCCAACATCGGCGCTATCATCCCACCTCTGTATTATCGTATCATTAGTCAGTCGATCCATACTCTGGATGACAGAATTAACGCTCACATTCGAGATAATGCTGAAGCAATGCCACATGCGGTCCCTCTTATGCTCGTGTCGAAGATGTCGGGTGTCCATCTATGCCATCTAGTCAGAAAGCATGACAAAGGCAGTTTGGATAGCTATTTACCCGTATAGAACAGCCCACATCGTCTATCATCGTCGTCAGTAAAATAAACCATGACGGCACATTCGGACTGACCGTAGAACTCAAGCTTATCCCTACAGTGCTCGCTCGCACCGCCCAAGCCGTCTCCACGTGAACGAATATCAGGCAAAACAAGGCAGTTATGAAGGTGCTTAGGGCCAACGACCGTTTTCTCCCTAAGGACGTCTTTATCATCCATGCGCCCACCTACAGAGACATTAGCCAGACTTGAATAGAACCGGGCGGTCTTGCTCACCAAAGCCCCTGGACAACCCCCCAATGTGAAGATAACCACATCCCATAAGGTCTCCTCCAGAGTTTTAGGAATCATCTCTGGACCTGTTCCCGTCTCCAGTAGTTTTGGCAAGTAAACGTTGAACATGGTGTAAGCTGTATCTTATCAGCACCGCATTCATGCTCACAAGTCGTACAGGCCAACCTAATGCCATGGTACACCACACTGCCCACACAAGAATCGTCGTCCTCATCCATTCTGGCTCGAGGACTATCACAATCCTATCCATCCAGGCCAATATCGGTCTCCTGATACGCCGGGGCATCCACCTCACCTTCCTCTTCACCTCATACATCGAAGACGACGTCGAGAGGTTCCTGCTGCGTGATCTTAGAGGCCTGAGCCTCGGCGAACCAAGCGGCAAAGAGCTGGGAGGAGTTGTAGGCGGCGACGCTTCCTTGACCGTCACCGTATCAGGGCCCAGTGTTGAGATCTCTTGTGTGGCACTCGGTGTAACGAAGGCGTGTGGTGTAACGAAGGCGTGTGGTGTAACGAAGGCGTGTGGTGTAACGAAGGCGTGTGAGCCTAAAGACACAGGCGAGGCTCCGGTCGAGTGGTATTGAAGGCCGTCGTCCATCCGTAGAGCGTCTCTGCTCGATTGATGCTCCTGGGACTGACCAGGAGACAAAGACGTACTCTGAGGAGCCTCAGCATCAAACACAACATCCCCTGGATGCTCTTCCGTGTGGTGAGGTTCCTGAGATAGGAAGGGCGTCTGCACGTCGTCAGACTGCCCTGGCGCGTCTCTGGGCGTATCGTCGACGTCGTGAATACCTAAGGACAGTTCGTCCCCATTGAATTGTGAGATCATCTGGAGGGTCTGGACGGCTTCATGCTTCCGCCCGGCATTGACAAGATATCGAGGCGATTCATGTAGGCGGAAGAAGACTATGCGGGCTATGAACATGCTTAAAGTCTAGCATTCATGGGTTCAAGCGTCGACGTTAAATATGACATTAATGTACGACTCACAATTAGACCTAACGCGACTAATAAGTACCTCCATCCCTGATTATCTTCATCGACGTTACAAGGTTGTGTGTCAGATGCTCGACAGCTGTGCTTGGGTACAAGGAGGAGCGCAACGACTGCAGCGAGAACTGACCCCAAGGAAAAGAAGACGGACAACGCAGTAACGAGATACTGCTTTCCCTTCGGTATATACTCCAGGATCAACGTGCCGTCAGTAGGCATTGAGCCCTAAAGAGAGCATTGGGGAAGCAGGTTAGCAATCACGCGAATATCAGCCGACAGTCACTTACACCGACGGCACTTCCGAGCAGAAATAAAGATAGTGCCAGGGTGGTGAATGAATTTGCGAATGATGCCAGAATACCGAATAGAGCGGTAAAGAATAGAGTGAGGTTGAAGGCGGTGCTTCGGCCCATCATGTCGGAACCTTGCAACAAATCAGCATTGAAGTGACTGGTAGCCCGAGCAATGCACGAACATGTTCCCCATCCAACCGCGCCGACCATCATGCCGGCAAACATTGAGGACGAGACAGCGCCGAGATAGCTGTCCGACACTGAAGCCATTGTGAGATTGGGAGACATATAGAGTAACGGAGGACACACCTGAGAAATGTACTTGTACTCTGGGTAGTATTATGGCAACTGCTTGAAGCCACATCTAATGAATAATGTTTGTTTGTCGGACAAAGTGCACGAGGGATACATACGTTGTCCGCTAGCCATCCTATCGTGATTTTAATCAATCTCGGTGTTCTGCTTTGAAATTGGATTAGTACGACGCACCGAAGCCACACAAGGACAAGAGAATCCATTGGTAGCTACCTGGACCGACACTTCAGTATTCTGTCCACAATAATGCTTTTGCGATTAGTGTCGCACCCATGCCAATGCGGTCTATCGTTCTATCCAGATTAGACCTTCCGTCAAACGCCTCTCCATCTTCAAGGTCTGCCAACTGCTCTTCTATATCCGCCTCATCCTCACCTCGCATCGAGAAATAGCTCATTCTCCTGTCGTCTTCCCAAAGTCCAGAGGCGCGCGGTGTCGCCATCTTTAAGTCCTCTGAAGACTTACGTGAGACAGCTCAGTTACTCAGCAAAAGGCGGGCTATACAAAAAGCGGGCTATATGTCGCAATGGGAGCGCATATGGAAGTCAAGTTCCATGTATATCGGCGGTCGCAGTACATATATACCTGCAATGTTAGCCGATCGAATGGACCTGCATACGCGGAAACGTCCGGCCTAAAACAGTCTCCCACGTCCTGGAACCAGGCTACAGTTTCCTTCACTAAGACTCGGCGCCTCCGCCTGGCCTGAACCGAGGCGCCGGAGGCGCTCAGAAGAAAATTTGAAACATAAACTTGGACAAAAGATGCGTAAATACACATTTTGATTTTTTTGGATGATTACATAATCATTCAAATATTGGGTTCAACATACCAGAAGTCCAGTATGCTTAGTGTGTAAGGCTGGCATGGCTCTTTTGACAAAAAGACAGCATCAACCAAAGCAGCAACACTTGTCAGGTGCCAAACAAGTCAATTCCAGGTTTCTTACCAACCGGGTACTGCTCCATCAGCCAAGGCCTAACACAGAACCCGCTGTGGAAAATTCTGCTCACACCAGTGTATTGGTGCAAACATCATGATGAACCATAAAATATTACTAAA
>KV425628.1:54750-139090 GCA_001632425.1 Neolentinus lepideus HHB14362 ss-1
CCCATATCATAGAAGTAGCGCTGTAGTCACATTAGAAGTCCGACCGGTATAAGCCGAGATAAATTGCCCGATATGGGAACTCCGACTCAACTCCGACTCAAATTCAAATATTAGAAGGGTCAAAATCTCAAAATCATGAATTCGGAAAATGTAACCTGATAGGTCGAAAGCCACTACAAAAAGGAGTCGATTCGTATAGTTTTTGTTCCGACACGAATTTCTTCCGAAGTCCTGATATGGTTGCAGTCCCGCCTATTGCCGAGTGGTCGGTTTTGAGCGGAAGGCACTGTACCGTAACTGTTCTTTGACCTCGCTGCCGTGAACGCTTGGAAACTCAACTTACCGTCTGTGGTCAAGGGAGACCGCAGTTACCTAAGAGGACTAGCGTTCAGGTAGTACTGGCTTATCCCTTGCACTAAGTACGATGTCACAGCTGAGCTATTTATTGACAAGATCTATTCTACATAGCATGTCCACAACCTCAACTATCAAGGATCCGATGTTTCATCCAGCGGAAATTTCGAAAGACTTCACTGGGTGAGCTGCGCACGGCTTTCCGGGACGATCGTGCGCTATCGTTCGCTGAAGTCTGCTGAAGTGCACCTCGTCTTGCGTGAGAAGTGTTCTTCGGACGTCTCTAAGACGCCGCCGCTCGGATGTCACGGTCGCGCAGCTTGTCGAAGCCCAGTAAACGCAGGCATCCATAGATTCCGTGCTGTCCGTTTGCAGGAAGTGGTACGTACTTTTTAGGCATGAGTCTGCTCTACCCTGACCAAGATGTCAGTTATCTTGACTAACTAATGACTTGCATAAACATCGACAGCCCACCTGGCCCTACTAGA
The DNA here is from genome assembly GCA_001632425.1 of Neolentinus lepideus HHB14362 ss-1. Taxonomy (NCBI): domain Eukaryota; kingdom Fungi; phylum Basidiomycota; class Agaricomycetes; order Gloeophyllales; family Gloeophyllaceae; genus Neolentinus; species Neolentinus lepideus. The sequence continues at coordinate 55,593 of KV425628.1, forward strand.
TCTCGTACAGCTGTTGCCGGTGATAGTTCCACACTGCGCGATAGTTCATAATATTTGTTGCGCTGCCAGAGTATTGGCTACACGCCATTCCGTCCAAAAGCTGCGGTTGTTCAAGCCGTATAAAGGGCTGCTAGGTCCCAGCTATGGCCTGTCTGAAACCTGCACAGCTCGGCCCTCCATTGGTCGGACGTTCCTCACCTTAAGCTGTCCATCGGAGCTGTATGGTCGCTCATTACTCCGAAGTCAGGGTGTCCTCAGCATGTGGGTCCAGAACATGAGGCGGTCATGATCACTGCGCTGAGAAGTGGAGATGTCATTGCATGTTACGACCTCGTGTGGCTACACGAAGTCATTTTGTACAGAGGTATTAATACAGCACTATTGATACACTTTGTATGTTTAGAGCTGGCCAGTCTAGAGTGCCGGTGAGGTGTCGTGAGTGCCTTGGACGAAGTGAAATATAGCAGTGGTCACCCACCTTGCGCTCTTCGCCTTTTTCCCTGAGGCCTGCGTTGAATGTAGCGTGACCAGCGAGCTTCTCAGCATTGCCCGTTATTCTGTCATTAACTGGGACACCCTGGGTGCGGCGCTCGCTCTGCTGCAAGCCATCCGTCTCACGCTGACTGGAGTTGATCCCGCCTTGAGCGTCCGGCCTCGATACATCCCAGTGCTCCGGGTGTGTGTGTTGCTGTTGCGCACGGAGGCCCTCACCATACATCTGGCCGGGGTTGCTGAACCCCTCGCCGCCAGACACGGGTGGAATCCCGGGAACGTTGGTCCAACCGGACTCGGATGCCTGCGAGCCTGAGTAGTTGGCAAGCTCGCCCTCAACGGGTTGATGGAAGTCTCGGGAGTTACCAGTGGTGCCTACGAAACAAGTCAGGTGAGTATCCTGAACACTGAACAATACGGCAAAGGTGCGTACGGGTGGTATTATTGTCGAAATACATGTTGGACTGATTGATGAATGTGTGAGGTTGATTGGTGATTTACGGGTTGTTGGTTGTGATTGAGGATCAAAGACGGTTTATATACCTATAGAGCAGTTCTCGCATGACGATACATGACGTCTCAATAGTGCAACGGAGCAAAGATGAGAAGTAGAGAGCGCAACACAGATAGCAACTGTTTCAGCTCCACGGAGTAAGCATGGCGCTCGACATAGCAATGGGACCTTCGTGAGTGGTGCAGTGGAGTCATTTAGTCCACTTCTTGGGAACATAAGACTCGAGAGGCAGAGGGAAGCTAACCGATGTATCCAAACACATCTGTGAATGCGATCTCCGTGATCTCACATATGATACTAGGTGAACTCAAGTTGCTGAAGAAAGGTTGGTCTGTCTGTGGAAGTGATTCCGCCACAGTGTTCCTAGCCACAAACAACACCAAATACTGTTCATCGACGCGTTTTGTGGCGCAGGTAACGCGCACATCTTGAAAGCTTGAAGACTTGAACTCCCCCTACGGTTTTGTGCTGCCACTTAGTATACATTCTTAGCTTGGCTATATCTCTGAAGAAATCGAGCTATGAGTAAGCCGAAAGCAAGAGCGCCTTCAACACAAATCACTGGCGTCTACAAGGCAGATTCCATCCGAGTTAGTTAATTTACGGAGGCTATCTTACTCGATCATCTTCATACGACTCAGTAGGATGTGGCAGAGTCTCTGGGTATCACGAATGTTCCCGAGTCGGTAGCCTCTGCTCTTGCTAGCGATGTGGAATATAGAATTCATCAGGTCGTTGAGGTGAGTATTCGTTTAAGTTCACAAACGGTACAGTCTGTGTATTGGCGAATGGAATGAACGTCATTTTATGTGCTCCGTGTTCTATCTCGCAAGTCTCCCAGTTCATCGGACTTAACGCAGAATCTACCAGGAAGCTTCACGATTCATGCGGCACGCCCGACGCACAACAATGACAACGTCCGACATCGACCAAGCTATGCGGGTCCTCAACATCGAGCCTCTTTACGGCCACTCTTCCTATAATCCGCCAACATTCCGACGTGCTCCACCCTTACCGCAACTCCCACAAGGTGGCACTGTCTACTTTGTCGAAGACGAGGAGATCGACTTCGAGCGCGTGATTCGCGAGGAGAAACTCACGCTTCCAAAGCCCGTCAACTGGCACGCGCACTGGCTAGCGGTCGAAGGTGTCCAACCGCGTATACCTGAAAACCCTCCCGCAATACCTAAAGAGACTGACGCTGATGCGACTGTGAAGCTCGAAAACGGTGTCATCTCGACCTTACTACCGCTTACACCCTCCTCGCCCGGTCGGCCTGCAGCGGCTAGGAAACCTCAGCAGCAGCTAGTGAAGCAGGTTCTCTCCAGGGAGCTGCAACTATACTATGCCCGGCTCACGAACTCGCTAATACCCTCCAAGCCGGAAGACTTCGATCGGGAGAAAAAGACCGCAGCATTGGCGACACTGAGACATGACGCCGGACTGCAGCCACTGCTGCCGTACCTTGTGCAGTGGGTAGGAGAGGGCGTTGTGGGTGCACTGAAGGAGGGTGCGACGAGGGAAGAAGATGGTCGGGTACTGGAGGTGCTGTTAGACGTTACGGCAGCATTATTGGATAATCAGTCGATGCTAGTCGAGCCATACGTGAGTTAACATACAGACCATCATCGCTTCAATTCTGAAACATTGATCTGGTCTTCCGTAACCACAGCTGCACCAAATCCTCCCTCCCATCCTCTCTATGCTCCTTAATTCCACCCTCCCGCCCTCGCACGCAGCACACCTGCGTACCTCCGCCTCGCAAATCCTCTCGCGGATCCTTACAGCACACTCTACCACCTATCCCTCGTTGTCTCCTCGGATCATGAAGGCACTATTGCTGGCGCTCATATCTCCCGGGAAGAGCAAGGGCGCGAGGGAAGGCGCGGTAAGAGGGATGACTGCCATTGGAAAGGAGGCGGTGAGGAAGGGGCTTGTAGAAGGTGGAGGTGCGAGAATTGTGGGGAGTGAGTATGGTGGTGATGAGAGAAGTGAGCCGGTGATTGCTGTAATGGTGAGACATTACACATCGGGAAGTCATCCGACTCTAAACTAATGTAACTGGGTATCCAGGACGCCTTCCGGACTTTGCAGGAGCCGTCAATTGACCCTGTTCCTTTCACGGATAGCGAGGTACTCTCGCAATTGCGCGAAGTGTTGGGTGATTTTTTCGCGTTCAGGCTGCAGGGGGATGCAGCTTGGGCGAGAGGTGTGTTGGGGATACCCGCTTCGGGACAGTAGCTTTCAAGTTTCTCCATTTCTCTGAGTCTTCATTTTTGTTGTTTCTTTCACCGCTGCTATGCCCGTCTACTACCAGCGCTCTCGATATATTGCATACCGATGTTGTATATTCACCTGTGCGCAGCCAATTGAAGCCAAGGCCGCAAAGCTTCTACCCGAGATACATGCGAAGTGCCGCTAACGATCCTGGTTCCCACGTTTGCTCTTGCTCTTGCCCTACTACTCTGGTTAGAACCTAGAATCTCAAGCAACGATGTCTGCTGCGTCAACACCTCTGTCTACTGGCGGTTACGGGTCTCCTTCACCAGCATCAGGGTATGGGCACACTCCTTCTCCAGTGCCAGGGTACTCGCCGTCTCCAGCACCGTCTACCCCGGGAGTGTCCAAGCCAAGTGCATCCAAAGCGAAACCCGCGAATGTGTTTTCTAATGATGGCTCTTTTCTTGAGCGTTTCCAGCGAATAAAGCGGGTGAGTGATGGTGATTCTAGTGACCTTGACATAGGTCTTAGAGGGTGATTAGGAGGAGGAAGAGAAGAAGAAGCAGGAGGAAGCGCTTGCGAAGTGAGTCTAATCGTTCACATTTTACCCAATATTGGCACTAAATTCGAAGTGTATCTGTAGGAAGCGCAATTTTGATGACCGATTTGTGAGTACTCATTCATCATCTGTCTTGTACGCCTCTGACGACCGAATTCCTGCAGAGAAAGCGGGGCAAGCGTGCAACGCCTGAGTCTTCTGTTCCAGCCGAGAGTACCGTAGATGAGCCTGTAGCTAAGAAGGCGAAGTCTGATTCTACCCTTAGTAGGCCTATGAGTAAGTAATTCTCAATCCCACTGCCTCTATCTTACCCTCGGCTAACGCAATCTCAAAATTGCAGCTGAGTATGAGCGACAAGTAAAGAGCTATGGTACCAGCCTTAAGGACATTGGGATCGGTGTGAGACCATTAGTGAAATAGTTCGTGTATTGATTGATATCAAATAATGTGAGCCTTGTCACTGTTAACCGCGAGCAATCTGTCGTTTCTGTTCTGCGCTGACCCTCTAGACCCGTAATCCAGTTATCGCACGATGCGTAATTTCTCTTGTTAGATCTGGCCTTTTGGTCTATCCACATGTATACGTAGTCAAGTTATCAAATTATTATTATTATTATCGTCCAATTTCAAGAGAAATGGTATTGGCTGATCAGGGATCTTCCACAAAAATATTGTACACTAGTTGATTACAAGGCTTCCACTGTAGTATGTGCTCGGAAGTTATACTCCATACTTATGAGGCTTCAAGAACTCGATAAACCTGTCACGGTGCCATTAGTCATTATCTAGCAATCAGAGATATCACATACCTTGATGGTTCCACTCTTCAGGTCATCCAGGCGGTAGCTCACCGATTCAACGGTCTACGGAATGAAAGTATCAAAGAATGAAATCACTTGAAAGGCTAGAAGGTGCTGACCTGCTGTCCGACGTGCTGGTTCGCTTGGAACACTCGCACCTTCGACTTCTTCGCCTCAAACTCAGTAACAACACCTATAAGGAGTTCCTCTGTGCCAACATTCTGGTGATATGTCTGCAGGCCTTTATGTCCTTTGAGCTTCGCATCCTGCGCTGTCAAGATATCGCCTGGCATAATGTCGCTGACGCGCTTCTGCACGGTCGAGCCCGTCTGAGAATAGACCAGATAGCCATAGATGGGCGGTGAAGGCTCGGATGCGTTGGGCACCTCACTCAATACTGCATCCACAAAACCCGCGTAGGTACCATCACCCACTAGAGACTTCTTTGACTTCTCAAAGAAGGTCGTGGCCACTTCACAGACTTGAATGCCGACTTTGCCCCAGATGGTCATCAGCTCGTCCGGAGATATGTTGACGTCGCCTACAAACTTTGAAACGGCAGGAGCACTAGAAGTTGCAGGCTCAGACGTTTCAGCCTTGATGGCAGGGGGCGGCGGAGGGGGAGAGGGAGAAGTCGGATAAGTAGTGGAATCTTCAGAGAAGCCAGACGCGGACAGATCGCTCGTGGCACCGAAGTCAAGGGTTCCGCTGGGGATCGTAGGAAGTTCCCACTGCGACGATGTCATGCTATCAGACGGTTCAGAGTCGGCTGGGGGAGGGGGAGGAGCTGTGGGGGCTGAAGGGGCCGTCCGGGATGGTGGCGGCCTAGTGGGGCGTGATGGAGGAAGTGGAGGTGGAACATCATCCTCTGGTTCTGCCTCGGAATCAACCATTACGTATTCAGACTGCTGTGGAGGAAGCATAGGTGCCTGATGAGCGGTAGCACTAGGCTCTCTTAAGGAGTGTGACGAGTCTGCTGTGGACCGTCGGCCTGTCACACGATGAGGTATTGCGGGCACCGGTGGACGGCTGCCTATGGCTGGAGTAGGTCCAGCTGAGGGTGGGTGGGGCAGACCCGAAGTTGGCCTGTTTGCGCGAGATGGCACAGGTGGAGGAGCCTCCTCTTCAGCATCCTCATACGTAACCTCCTCAAGCTCACTCTCCTCGGCTTCCACATGAACACCATCGTCTGTTTCTGACTCAGGCTCGACCTCCTTCGGCTTAGGGGGTGGGGGCGGTCTCGCAAGAGGGGCCGTCCGACGAGGGGGAGGAGGAGATTTGTTATCTTCATGTGGAGGTGGAGGTCGTGCAGGAGGAGGAACAGCGCCAGGCATCATTCCAAAGCGCATACCACCCATGTTGGCCAGTCGCGCGGCGATCCTCTGCCTCCTAGTCTGTTCATCCTCCTCCTCTTCTTCCACGTTTCCTTCGACTTCGGGCGCCTCCAGTGGTTCAGTTTGGGCCTCTTCGGAAGTTTCGATAGGCGGCTCATCTTCACGAGGCCGAGCTGGAGGCGGCTGCGGCCTTACAGGGGGAGGAGCGCCGAATCGGATACCACCCAACTTCGCCATGCGCTCGGCGATGGTGTGCCGGCGAGCCTGCTCAGGATCCTCTTTCTGCTCCGCAGATTGGGCAGAAGTAGGTTCCTCAGGCAGGTCACCTGGGGTTCCATCGGGAGATGAAGACGAACTTGCTGCAGGAGGAGTGGAGCTAGGCCGAGCACCAGGCATGGTGATCGGAGGCAGACCTGGGGACCTCTGCGGACTGTGGAATTGAGGGTCGATTGGATCTGTGCAATATACTGCGTGAGCAACGGATTTCAAAAGGTATCCGTAATAATCACCTCCATCCGACTCATCCATCACTTCTTCATCGGAGCGCACAGCGAGTACCAAGGGAGGGGGCACAGGCCTTTCCGTTGGTTGTAGCACGTCAGACACAGGTCTTGTGGACTTCGGAATGAGAGGAGGTGCCACTGGCGTAGGAAGTTCCTCATCATAGATCTCGTGCGTCACAGCTGACGGGACTGGCGGGGCCCCCTCGCGAACGTCATTTGGAGGTGATACATATCTCACTGGAATTGACGGTACCGGAGTCCTCTCGTCGCGTCCTGCCGACTCGGAATGATGAGGCGCGTTACCCTCATCCTCTCGGACTACATCGGGCACTCCGTCGTCTTCATCTGGAAGCTCTTCTTCCGGTTCGAACAGAGGCGGAGGGACATGTAGAACAGAGCGGCGAGGCAGCGGTGAAACAACATGCTCTGGAGACTCTGGCTCCAGCTCCGGAGGAGGTGCCGGGGGTGCCTGTGGAGGCGGCATCGATTTCGTCACAGATTTAGATTGAGAAACATGACTTTCCGTCGGTACCTCAGCAGTCGATTCTTCGTGAGGCATGACAGGACGTGTAGACATATTTGGAGTGGGCGGAGGCCGCGCTGCCAGAGGTGGCGGGATGGGGATAGGTGTTGTGGCAGATAAAGGTTCTGCGTCGTCGGAGGGCTCATCATGAAGCTCATATAATGTTTCTGGTGCATCCGTACGCTTAGCCAACTCTTGATACTCAACTTCGTCCTCGACCTCCGAGGGAATCTCAGGTCGTCTCAGATCATCATCAGCTTCTACAACATGAGAGACCTGTTCATCAGCACGCTGCTCGCGTTCTTCCATTTCATTATATTCATTGTCCTCTTGCTCCTCTTCTGGTAGTGGAGGCTGAGACGAAACTGACACTTCCCGGCGCGCCCAGTCTGAATCGAGAAACGTCAATCAACAACGATTCTTACAGAACAGTACATAGACCAAAGGAGACTTCAATTACCATCCTCTGACTGTCTTCTCCTTGGCTCACCGATCGATCTGACCGAGCCCACACTCGTTCTTCTCTCCGGCACCTCAGGCCGCGCTGATGTCGGAACCGGCGGAGGGCTCTCATCAACGTCCGCGCTAACAGATCCTACGCTCGACTTTCTCTGACCAGGTTGTGGTTTCGTGAAAGTAGGGACAGGAGGCGGGCTCGTGGCAATATCCATACTACTCTTCCTTGAACCCGCACTTGCGCTTAGGGGCCGTCCGATTCCAATTGAGTCGACACTAGTGCGGCGCTCGACAGGCGAGGAGGTATGTGCAACATTGGACTTCGTGCTGTCCCTCTGCTCGAGTGCAGGGGACGATGGAGTCGTGACGCCGAGGCTCTGTTTCCGGACAGGCTCCTGTCTGTCAGCCGAAGGCGAGAGGGGTGGGGGGGCGGCGAGGGGATTAATGCCGCCCATCTTCGCTAAGCGCTCTGCTACACGCTTACGGCGCACGTCCTCGTCTTCTTCCGCTTCTTGCTGCTCCTCTTGCTCTGGAACGGCAGCTTCAGCCTCAGGCTCCGCATGTGTCTCAACGGGCTCATCGGCAACAGGAACCTCGGTGTCAGCTGAAGATTGCTTGACGTGTAGATCCTCAATATGCTTCTCTGCAGCAGCCTCCTCCGCTTCCTCCACTTGCTTGGGCAAGTCCTCAATCTCAGCATCAGCATGTAATGCGCCCAGGGCAGACAAATCTTCGTTCGGGGCATAGTCCTCGTGAGTAGATACTGCCCCTGGCTCCGGCACAGACGCCTCGACTGGGATCTCCTCAACCGCCTTCTGAAGTTCAGCTGGGACCTCAGATTTCGCCTCTACTTCAGGTGCTGGGGTTTCCAGCACGGGCGTGTCGGACGGGCACTCTTTGATAGGCTCGTCCAAGATCTGCTGCGCTGCAGGGGAGGGCGACTTCGCCGCCTTCCTACGAGGAGGAGCAGCTCGCTTCGGTCCAGTAGGTACCGGCATGGACGACGGAGACCGGCCGGCCGCTGCTGTTGAAGTGATTGATGCAGACTCGGGAGAGAGCAAGGGAGGGGAGGCAGAATCGCGGGTCTTGAAGTAGCCTAGTGTGAGCACATGTAGCATATTGATGAGTGAGGCCATAGGGTATGTACTGAAAGTGACGACTGACCTTCTTCAGATGACTTGGATAGCGATGATTCAGATGCAGGAATATCCACAGCAGGCGATGATGCCACCGGTACTTATGAGACATTCTGTAAGTCACGAGTCTATATAAAATACTGAGTCCATTACCTTCAGGTCCAGACTCATCGAGCGGCTTGACTTCGTCCACCTTGGCCACCTCGGGAGCCTTGTCAGTCTCAACAGCTTCAGGGGGCGGCGCCTCCTTCTTCACCGGAGGCTTCTTCCCATATGCAGGAACCGGAGGTGCCATTCCAATCCTTGCACCTCCAAGGCGTGCCATACGAGCTGCGATCTCCGCACGACGACGCCGTTCCTCTTCTTCGGGATCAGGCTCTGCTTGCGCTGCTTCACCTTCAGTAGCCGCCTGTGCCTCCTGAGGCTCAGTTTCCGAAGGCTCAGCATCTCCTTGAGCAGGAGGTGAACGAACACGCTCAGGGACATCGGCTCCCTCCTCTTCGGGTAACGCAACTGGTGCTGGGGGAGGTTTCCACTTCGGTTTCTCACCGGCAGGCTTTGGGGGGATCGGTGGGCTAGTCGGTCCTGCAGGAGCGCCAAAAGCACCCCTGCCTTGCAGAGCCGCCATACGCTCCTTCAAGCTGCCTCCTTTCCCAATACTCTCCTTTGCATCGGCTGCAGACATCCCCGCTCTCGCCCTCTCAACAGCAGAACTCGCGGTATCTAAATCTGTAGAACTCTTTGCAGGCGAAGTAGGCGGCGACGCCTGCTTAGGTTTCCACTGGACATGCCCTGGCTTGGGGCGGGGAGGGGGTGGTCCAGGAGCAGGCGCAGTAGCGTTCTGCTTCTCGAACGCGGCGATACGGTCGCGCAGCGACCCAGGTTTGGCTTTCGGCGGAGGAGCCTCGTCAGACATTGCAAAGACAGCGCTGAACGTCGAAGACGACGAGCTCGAGCAAGCACAGTACTGGTGGATTAAGTTCGAGGCGTGTTAGCTGGGGTACGTCAAGCCGGTTGCCGGCCGAGAAATCCGGGCACAGGAAAAATGGCGAGGCACTGCGAGGCGTGGCGAGGCACCTGCGAGGCACTTGAGCCGATAGGTGAGTCGTGCCGACTAAGTGTTCGCCCTCGCATAGAGTTTGTTTGATGAAAATATATATGTTTTATGCTACCTATATAATGTTTTCAAACCTTTGAGCCTTTCTATATCTCAAGAGATATTTTGTAAGTAGACAGCTCGTCCCAGTTCCAACGCGCGGTCAGGACAGTGAATTAACTGAAGTGTTCTTTCATTGATGTTCAATATTGTATGTCTATGCTTTAAATATAAGAAACTAACTATCCTAAGTACTGCTTGCTGTGCAAGTTAGCATTGTCTTAAGTGTCGATCCTTGCAATGAGTCCAAGCTTGAGTACTTGAGTGCTGCCTCGCAAGTGCCTCTCGAATGCCTCGCCACTGCCTCGCAAGTGCCTCGCAATGCCTCGCCACTCGAGTCGACTTAAATAGAGCATCGACAACGATTCGCTCCGCTAAGTCTGGCGGAGTTGGTCCCTGAGTCTCAATATGGTCTTGGGGGACTCATTCTTCCCAAATATGGACTGATAATCAATAGACAAGTCCCAATGGACCTCAATGGACCCGAAAGATTCCTCTGCGACTCACTCAAGTGAGCAGAACATAGCAAGAAAAAGTGCATGATCCTTTAGACAGATAATTTATATGTTATGGAAGATTTAATACTAACATAATACATTCACTAAAAAATGGACTCAAGTGCCTCGCCAGTCGTGCCTCGCAGTGCCTCGCCATTTTCCCACTGCCCGAGAAATCCTTTTTAGAACTAGTCCGCCGGATTTGATAGCACCTAGAACGGAGGTATTATTAGCATTGTTTCTTCGCTCATGGCGTCTTCGAAAAAGTCCAAAGTCAAGGACGTCAATTCCACACAAGCAAAGACTCCCAAATCTGAGACGAAAAAACGCAAACAAGACATAAGGAGCTCGCCCGTGACCGCGGCGGCGGTCGATGCAGAGAAGGAAGAATACTCAGAGGATGAAAGCGAGGACCAGGAGGATATTGATGAGGAGGGTATGGCTCGTCTCATGAACGCGCTTGGAGAGGACGGTTTGGAAGAGTTTGACTTGGCGCAGCTGCGGCTATTGAGTGGAGAGAGGGACAGCGAGGATGAGGAAGACTTACAAAGTGAGGCTGTGAGCGAAGTAGATGCGGAAAGTCAGCCTTTGCGCGATGAAAGTGAGGGAGAGGAAGAGGATGCAGAGGACGGGGACGCGAGTGAAAAAGAGGCAGGCGAACAAATTGCCGAGGCCGAAGACGACGATGCATCCGAACTCGCGGACGAGGATGAGCCCGTACCTTTAGACGAGGTCGAATCTGTTGACGAAGATGCCATTCCTCGGCAGAAGATTGAAGTGGACAATAAAGTGCGTATGTCATATTATCGTTGTTATCTATATTTTAACATGAAATCAGATTGCACTCGAGCGCATTCGGGATACTATAAAGCTGGATCCATCGCTCCCATGGACGGAGACACTGTCAATATCAAATCCTGACAAGGTCGACGTTGACGTTGATGATGACCTTAACCGCGAACTTGCTTTGTATGTTCAACTGTCATCCCATGCATCGACTTCTTATATTTCCACTGTGTAGCTACAAGCAAGCCCTCCATGCCGCCAACACCGCCCGCACACTTGCCGCAAAACACAATCTCCCTTTCACTCGTCCCTCGGATTACTTTGCCGAGATGGTCAAATCCGACGCGCACATGGAGCGTATCCGACTGCGTCTTCTCAACGAGAGCGCGGGCATTAAACGAAGCGAAGAGAAGCGCCGAGAGCGGGAAGGCAAGAAGTTCGGCAAGCAGGTGCAGCTCGAGAAGATCAAGGAGCGGGAGAGGGGGAAGAAGGATATGGAGGAACGGTTGAAGGGACTCAAGCGGAGTAAGTGTCATACAAACTTGTTATCCGTTTTCAAGCTAAGGGGAATATTTGCAGAACGGAAAGACGCTGTGGACCCCCGGGCCGATGGGGAGGATTTCGACGTCGCTGTCGAAGACGCCATATCCGACCGTCCTTCCAAGCGGTCCAAAGGCGATTCAGGCTCGGGAAGGAAGACGGGTCGTGCAGCACGGGATCAGAAATATGGGTATGGTGGTAAGGGAAAGCGGGCGAAACAAAACACGAAGGCGTCGACGGATGACTTTGGTGGAGGAGGCAGTAGAGGGAAGGGCCCTGGTACACGAGGAGGGAAAGGGGCGCCAAAGGGTGCGAAGAGGCCAGGGAAGAGTAAGCGGATGGCTGCACGGGGCAGACATTAGCGAATCTGTCATCAGCTTGTAATGCCTCACATGTTCAGGATGTTTTACGTTCTTCTACATATCCGTTTGATGTACGCACTCGACATGCGACCCAGTATCTATCTTGCAAACCGCTGCAATGGTATGCCACATTAACTGAACGTAGCCTGCACTGCCTCGGAGACGATTAAACATTTGATCCGTTGATTTTCTTCTCACGACTCTATTATTGCCGATGGTTCGTTATTGGGCTCACGGCGCCCAAGCCAGACTTGTCGATAGCTGGCAACCACTGACTCAATGGGCTTCAGTGACCTACCGCCAGAACTCATAGAACAAATCATTCTCGCGTCTGACCCGCTCGAAGTCGCTGCCTTGTCCCAGACTTCGCGCTCCTTCTACGACTTCCTTTATGGCGCCCCGGATCAGCACATCTGGCGTGAACTCTATCTCGCGCAGCCTCTCGACGATCCGCGAACGTGTATCGACGACCTCGGCTTCCCAATCGCCGACTTTGACTGGAAGGGAGAGTTGCAGCGCGTGATCCGGGCGCGAACGGTCGTGAACTTTGTAGACAAGTGCCGGGCACACGAGCGATGCGAAGTGCTGCAGACGTTACTACATCTCATCACGCAAATACTGCCGTCGCCGTCTGTTCTGGGCGACCAGCTATCGAAGAACCTACTCTGGGTTGCAGCTCTCATCCGCGGCGGCACCATCTTCGATCACACGACTTGGGTGCCTTCTCCAGAGGAACAGCAATTGCGAGCTAAGCTACACACATACTATGGACTTACCCCTTCGGACGCGAAAAGTATTAACAAGATCGGTTCTCGCGCTTTTGTCTACAATATGCGGAACTACAAGTGGGATAACGAATTCGGGCCATTTGCAATGGATGGGAGTGGCCGGGTAAACTGGTTGCACGTAAGGGCCCTACATCACTGTATGTCCTTGCACTTGGTCGATATGTCTGAGGACGAAGAATTCGTCTTCACCATATTTCCCATGAGTTTGCCATATTGTCAGACGATTCTTCCGGCCGGCTTGGACTTGAGCACGGTACAGGATTGGGCGGGCATTCAGGGCGAGTGGGTTGTGTCGTTCTGTTTTTGCGATCATAGGGAGCTTCTTGGTGAGTGTTATGGTCATTCCTGCTACGTGTGGTGATTGACGGGCATGTAGTATACAACAACTTCAATGTATGTGATGCTGCCTTTGTCTCTATATCTACTATATACCTTATGTCTGGGTTACAGCTATCCGACGACGACCCCCTTGACACAGGTGTCTTCGCCAATCCTGAATTCGTCGAGGTCTTCCGCTCAATAATCGTCCATATGCGCATCCTCTCGACCGAACCAAACCCGGCACACCCAAGCCGACCGCGCATCTACTTCGCAGGGGAGATTGAGGCTGGCGCAAGCCATGTCATGAATGGTTGGGTCGCCATCACCGATGAAGGCGTCATTCGCTGGCATTTCGTACGTCGTATCATCCTCCGTAGGTTTTGAGAAAGACTGCTACTTAACCTGGCATGCTGTAGGTGTCTGGCGAGGAAGGCCACCCTATATGGAGGTGAGTCTGAGTGCATTGGCCCCAGTCGTACATGAACGTATTGATGGCGCCTTGGTGTGCTCGCAGTTCGGAAGGGATACAGGTTGGCGGCGTGCGGTCGCCATATGGCGTACTTGGCTCGTGGACAACAGTGTTCCACGACGCCCACGATCCTATCGGTAAGTGATATTGATCAAGAATGGAATGACGCTGATGGTCGGCTAGGGCCGTTTTGGATGAGGAAAGTATTTAAGGACGAACCTTGATGTAGGGAGTTGGTGCTGAATCAACGCTTCTCTGTGCTGGATTATGGAGTACTATATGGGATTGCAGTGTCGCTTTGTGCGTTATAGGGTGATCATGAGGGGTTCACATGTGCAGCGTGTACTAATCTATGTGTTTGCGACTTGATCGCACCGCCAGCTCGACGTAGGAGGCAAGTCCTAGACAGGAGTCGTGGTGGTCAGGATTGTGCTATGCGGCGAAGATCGTTCATAGAGGCGATGCTTTGGGCAGGTCTGATCATCGAATGGTTCAGCAGGCTTATTACCTTCTGATCCTACTAACTGGGAGAGGCGCTAACAACATTGTTGTCTCGTGCGAGTGGTCGACTTTTCATTGGGAGCAATGTTCAGAGCACATTTCTCAGCGTACACGACCTGTGATAGTAGTCCGCATCCGCATGAAACCGTCTAAAAGTCTTCACTTACTTATGTCCTAGGTGACAAGATGATTTCTCTTGAAGCTTCAGCGCTCAGCCACAGACGCGTCGTGGACTCGTCGCGCAGCTGACGTCACGCGCTTCACAGCTAGTATCGTTCCTCTCCTCGACGCTACTCGGAGCATACAACGCATGGAAAGTCTCGACAATAGGATACAGACACTCGTACAACTTCCGCCTAGTGCCGACATGCGAATCACGGGGATATTTCCAGTGTTGTCAGCCGCATTTATCGTTTCAAGTTGGACCTCTATATATTCCTTAATCCGCTCGAGCGCTTTCAAGCAAATATAGACACTTCCGTGTCCTACATGCACCTACATAAAGGTACCGTCTGAGTACTGTCAATGGCAGAGCTTTTGCATCGTATATGATACCTTCCAAACTAGTGTCGACCGATACACGCCCGTTTCTTCAAGATAGCGGCTGACATTGGTCCGTTTACGAATCCTCGCACGTCTACTCCGACGTATCTCTTCACTTTATCTCTGCCACCAAGCTCAGGATCGTAATAGAGGCAAGAAACAAGCCCGTCGCACTACATCTCCACTAATGTTTTTCTGCGCTCAAACGCTCCAGGCCGTTCAAAACGAGTTCAACACCGTCAAGACCGCGACCGACTTCTATCCCACCACGTCTTCCTCCAAAGTGGACCTGATTACTTCCAGAATGCCGACCCTGATTCGTCGTCTGTCCCACAAGAAACAGCCTTCCGTCGAGGTCAGCGTTTCCAGTAGCGTGGAGCCTGTTCAAGCCATTATCTCGGCCTCAAGCATCTCAAATCACTCGACCTGCGTTACGGATGCCGAGAACTGCGTCAAGTGCACCTCACTGTCTGCTCACCGGCCCTCCGTCCCTCTTCCACCCGTCACCTGCGCACCTGCTCCATCAGCCTCAACGGGCATGGAACGTATCACGCAGGATAAGGCAGTCGGATGGAAGATGAAGAATCCACTGCGCAAGGAGTACGATATCTTGGAGCAGACGGTGCTTGAGATCCAGAAGTTGGAGGAGATTGTAGAAGAGAGCAAGCGCTGCCATGAAGAGTGGAGAGCGAAGTGGAGGGAGCTTATGAATCAGTCCCTGGATGATTTTAGCGATGAAGAAGATATCATGGTGTGTGAACTCTTCCTTAGACGAGACCATTATATTGTGATTCCTCATCAAGCCGCCTGTGTTACTACAGAAGGCTCGGAATCGCCTACGGAGCACGTCGCCAGAGAGTGACTCTACCGACTCTAGCACGATCATCGACGTGTCGTTCTCGAGCACATCAACAGCTTACGCGTCTCCTCAAATTGGTTCCAGCGACAAGCTAATAGAGAAGTCTTTCTGCCCATAGACGTCGAGTGAGCTTGTTGTACGGTCTCGCGCTATGTGAAGGTGTACTTAGCACCACCGTTCTGCTCCAGGTACCCAGCTTCACAGGGAAGCTGTCAGGCATTCATGAAATGTTTTAGCTACGTTGGCCATTCTTTTCTACATCCTCACTGGCAGTTATATTTCTTCAGTTTTTATCAGACCGTTCTGGTAGTGGGCAATAGTGACTTTGGTTGTTTATCCAGAGACTCTATATTCTACTGTTGTATTATGTTCTTGGAACATTTTAAGGACTTGTCGGAGCGTCCGTGGTCTCAATTGAGTGAGTCGTAAAGCCTTCACGAGCGGATCAATCCCTTTTATAGGTTGTCCTCGTGTTTTGCTACTTTTGCGCATGTTGCTGCGGCTGCAACGCATGTAATACCATAAGTTTACCTGCGTCATTCTCTCCAAACTGAGGTTGTGGACTCTATGCGGTGCCTCGCTTCCTGTGGCGACCAATGTCGGCCATGCCATTGTTTCCATCGTTCTAATTTTATTTCCGACTCAGATCTCTCACAATATTCCGCACTGCACGGTCTAGTGTCTGCTTATTGAATTATACAGTGGGGGAACAGAGGTACGATCTGTCAACATAGGGTATCACCTTTGAACAATAAATTCGAATTTCAAAAAAGATGTAGACTGGTCAGGGTGTGTGACACAAGTGTCCTTGCCGCGATTCATGGACGCGTCTCGATCGCGTTTATTAGACCACCTGACCGTGTGACTTGTCACAGAGGCTCACGGAGAAGCACTGGGATTGGCACAAGCTCCTCCATGTGATTCGATGCAATACGAACTTCTAAATTTACATATATAAGGCCGATGAGAGAAAACAATCCTATAGCCCGACTTAACCACTAAGATGAGTACAGAACAGCCCTTTAAGATCTCCGTGCCCGACGAGGACCTGGACTTACTTCGGAAGAAGCTCGACCTTGTGCGGCTCCCTGACGAGGTCGAGGACGCTGGGTGGGACTACGGAGTACCCCTTGCAGATGTCAAGCGACTTGTCACTCGTTGGAAAGATGTGTACGACTGGAGGAAGCACGAGGCGGAGCTGAATGGGCTGCCTATGTTCACAAGGGATATCGAGGTCGATGGGTTCGGAACACTCAATATTCATTATTTGTACCAGAAGAGCGAGGAAGAGGGTGCGATACCCCTGTTGTTTGTGCATGGATGTATGTGTATTGCCCTCATGGAGCCACGTATTCGGCTCATCCGGTTGTCCTTAGGGCCTGGCGGTTTCTGGGAAAGTCGCAAGGTTTTACCTTTGCTGACATCGATGTCGCCAGACTATCCGAGCTTTCATGTCGTAGTGCTTGGGCTGCCAGGATTCGGATTTTCGCAAGCGCCCAGTAAGAAGGGTTTCGGGATGTCGCAATATGCTGAGGTACACGTCCTTCACCCAACGTTCTTCGAAGCGCCTACCGAGATTGTTATTACTATGCAGGTTGGGCTTAAGCTTATGCAAGCACTTGGATACGAGAAATTTGGTGACACTTCCATGTTATCCAGAGCGAATTCGACATTGATAGTCGCGAATAGTTACACAAGGCGGGGACTGGGGCCATATGGTATGATTCCATCGAAAATACTGAACCATGTTTTCGAGCCACCAACTTACACAAATAGATTACACGCAGAATGGCTAAGCTATACGGAGGAAAGCACATCAAGGCATGGCATACTAATTTCACCCTGTAAGTTGCTGTCTCATTCTCTTTGTCGTCAAAGTTGTGATACATAAAAATATTAGTGCCGACGTTCCCACTATGAGTCGCAACCCACTCCTAGCCTTCAAGCACCTACTCCACACAAGTACACCCTACAGCTCTTACACCGAAGCCGAACGCAGGGGTCTAAAGCGGAGCGAGTGGTTCGAGTCGAAAGGGCGTGGCTACTCCCACGAACAGGGCACTCAGCCTCAGACACTAGGCTACAGTCTCACTGACTCCCCAGTGGGTTTGCTGGCGTGGATATATGAGAAGCTCGTCAACTGGAGCGACGCATATCCATGGGATGACGACGAAGGTGGGTGTCCTCATTCTTTCGGATGACATAGATGGCGGTATGATATATATGGACGCCTTGTTAAGTTCTGACATGGATCTCCCTCTACTGGTTTTCGAGGGCTGGACCCGCGGCGTCATTGCGTATCTACTATGAAACCCGGCTCTCTGGTGGTCGGAATAACGAACCCAAAGTAACCGGCGTACCCATGGGTGTCTCGTATTTCCCGGCTGAACTCGTCATTTCACCGAAATCGTGCGTCTTTACTGATTGTTAGGCTCTTGAGCCCATGCTTAAGTGATGTGGCTGCTCTAGCTGGATGCGAACAGTGGGTGAGATGGTCTTTTGCTCCGACCACACGAAAGGCGGTCACTTCGCAGCACACGAACAGCCAGAGGAGCTGGTTGCGGATGTGAGGAAGATGTTTGGGAAAGGCGGGCCCGCATTTAGCGTTGTCCCTGGCAGGAGCGGTTACAGTAGTTAGCGGTCGCATGTAGACCCTCGCAAATTGCATGCGGTTGTGGTACAGATTTTGATGCGCAATGTCTCAGGCGTCTGCATGGCCTCTTGTCAGCAGCAACAGACAGCAATGATATTCGTACCTTCCCTGTCATGAAACTGAGCAAGACTGACAGCTGCATCTGATAAATGATTCTTATTGCTTCACCCCATGCGATTGCCCTATCCCGTAACCGCGGAAACGATTACAAATTGGTCATGGCTACGGTGTGCGCGTGCAGCCAGTG
Source organism: Neolentinus lepideus HHB14362 ss-1 (assembly GCA_001632425.1). Taxonomy (NCBI): domain Eukaryota; kingdom Fungi; phylum Basidiomycota; class Agaricomycetes; order Gloeophyllales; family Gloeophyllaceae; genus Neolentinus; species Neolentinus lepideus. The sequence continues at coordinate 73,852 of KV425628.1, forward strand.
CACACAAGCGATAGCACGAGTCGTGAAGAAACCGACAAGATCTTCTTTCAGATCATGAAACGTCCTAGAAAAACGCAAAGAAAAAGTATTCAGCAAAGTGGGAAGAACTATCTGGCCAACAGGCAGCAACATTTAGCAAACAGGAACGTAAGTATTATAATCGAGCACATCAGCTATAAGGATATAATGCAAAGCCAAGGGAACACTAACGCTTCACATCCGGATCACAGTCACCCTGCAATGAGAGTAAGACGTCTTCGATACATCGGAATGAGATGCGAATAAGTTAGTCAAGCCATCACTATCCCACAACAAACACAAAGGCCAAGAAGAAGCACAGTAAAAACAGGGATGCAGATTGGGGTATAAGTTTCGATTCCAAGGGTTGTCCAGAGGCACCGCAGTCCTTAGTCCCATGCGCATGTGTTCTACCAGCGTAGCAAGACATCCCTACAACTCTACCAATTCATGCTGCTCTCCCGCAAGATAGGCGCAGAGATTGCACCGGGTATAACCGGGCGACGCTCCCTCATGCCCTCAGGACTGAGACGGCTGTCATGCACCTCTCCTTGCTGTCTCTGTCCACCGAATCCCCGGAGCGAGTCTTCAGCGTAGTAGAAGCTGCGGCGGCGTTCGCCGCCGAGACTGTCGCGATCGAACTCGTGGTCCGCAGGAGGCATGCCAGCAGGGTTGGGATCGGATAGACGACGGTGGGCAACCTCCTGTCTCTGTTTGACTGAGCGGTAGACGAGGTAGCCCAGGACCAGCAGGGTGACCCCACCCAGCGCGCTGACAATACCTATGATAGCATTCTCGCGGACTTTGCTCGATCCAGATCGCGAGGAGCTGCTCGAGTTGGAAGAACCTGTAGACGAGCCAGAACTAGAGCCCCCGTTGTTGGGATCCTGGTACGTTGTCACTGCAAACGAACTGTCGACATGAGCAGCGAGTTCAGCCGGTAGACCCGTAGTGCCAGTGTAGAAGGCGGATTGCTTCGCCTTGATTTGCGCAGCAAGATCATCGACAAGGTTAGAAGGAATGTAACCTAGCCACATTGTTCCGAGCTGGGCAACGTCCTGGGGAGTGTGATACGTCTCCGGTACATATACCTGCAAGGCGAAGGTCATCACCTGGGAGTCTACAATTCCGCGTCAACACGAAGGGGAATACGTCGAAAAGAACATACGACGCGCACCAGAAATACTCAAAGCCGACTCTAAGCACTGGGGAAACCCGGAGAATATCTGACTGGAAGCCATCCACTGCTGTGATACGAACTGCCAGTTCAGGCCGGAGTCGAAGAGGATACTGATCATCGTAAATCCTGACGTGTCAACATTCGCTGCCATAGGCGTCGACGGGAAAATCCTTCCAGGCAAATCGGATGGCAGAACCACAGCGGAGGGGCTAGCAGTCGGCGTCGCGACTTTCGTGATTGAGAGCGTCGTCGCGGGCGCGTCGGGATTAGTCTGCGTGCTCGACGCACTTGAGCTAGAGCTCGTAGCAGAATTGAAGAACAGTGAGGTCTGCGTGATGTACGAGGGTAACGGAGCCAGCGAGAACGTGGTCGTAGCGTTAGATGACGACGATGCACTGGACGAGCTCGCGGTGATGGTGGTCGAGACCGAGTGGTTCAAGCTGCTGCTCACGCCAGTGGGGAAGCTAATTGTCACGGTACTACTGGTGCCATTAACGCTACCAGAGATCGTAGAACTGAAAATATACGAAGGTTAGAATTTCGGAGACGCAAAGAAGTGAAATGCATACGTGAACGTAGTCGTCGCATTGCCAGACACACTAGTAATCACAGTTGTGGACGCAGAGGACGTGATCGTACCGGTAGTGGTAGAATTGATTGAGCTTGATGAGGTCGACGTTGCTGACACGACAGTAGTAAATGTCGACGAACCAGACACCGACGTGATAGTCGATCCAGAAGCAGTTGAAGTGAGCGAACCAGATCCGGACCCGCTCGACGAGGCAGAACTTGTCGCGCTCTGGGTCGATGTGACAGTCGAGCAGCCCAAAGTCAGGCCCAGAGCGACGTTGCAGGCAGTTGTTGTCACAACGGTACTCGATGCGCTGCTAGTCGGGGATGTAGAAGTGGCGCTAGTCAGGGTACCGCTGCTCGTGTCCGTAGGACTGACAGAGCCTGAAAACAAGGAGGAAGTGTCGCTCGGCGCACTGCTCGTAGACGTCTGTGAGACGGAGGAGCAACCGATGCCCAAGAGGTTGTTGCAGGACGTGGAGGGTGCCACAGAGCTGCTCAGCGCACTGCTCGTAGGCGTCTGTGAGACAGAGGAGCAACCGATGCCCAAGAGGTTGTTGCAGGACGTGGAGGGTGCCACGGAACTGCTCGGCACACTGCTCGTAGGCGTCTGCGAGACGGAGGAGCAATCGATGCCCAAGAGGTTGTTGCAGGTTGTGGAGGTTGCCACGGGGCTACTCGCCGCACTGCTCGAAGGGGAGCTCGTATCAGTGGGGGTGCTGGTTAAAGTAGCAGAGCTGGAGTCCAAGGTAGACGACGTAGAGCTGTCCGTCACGGTAGGGGTAACAGGCGTGCTAGAGCTGCCTGTAACAGAAGGGGTCGCAGTGGTGCTCGGAACATCAGTGGAAGTAGTCGACGATGACGTGATCGTGGTGCAGCCGAGAGGAATCAAACCAAGAAGCTTATTACAGCTGGTGGTGACCGGGGCAGTGGACGAGGTCGTCGATGCAGGAGTCGTATTAGTCGGCGCAGCTGTAGTCGTCGCGACTGTCGAGTCAATGGTAGAGGAAGAACTCGATGTGGCAGTGCCTGAGATGCTTGTGGGATCACTTGACGACGTGATGATCGCAGACGAGCTGACACTAGAGCTGCTGCTCGACGAGGACGAGTCGGAGCTGCTCGAAGTACTGGTCTCGCTCGTACTGGCGCTGGTTGCGCTTGTGCTGGTCACACTGCTACCGCTGCTAGTGCTCGTACCTGTCACAGAGGAACTCGAGGACGAAGAATCGCTCGAGCTGGACGTCAAGCTAACCGAGAAAGACGAGACTGCAGACGAAGAGGCAGATGAACTGTCCGACGTCGACAACGTCGTGGAGGATGAGGTAGGTGGCGGGATGGAAGGAAAGATACCTAAGTCTTGCCCAGCACCTGAGAGAGAAAGTAAGTTCAGTAGGCATGATGGGACCGAGGCAGCCAATGTCACTTAAATGCGACCACGGGAATTATCCTACTTACCTGCTACGCCTCCACCAAGATCACCAACAGCACCACCCGCGCCTCCCAATATATCGCCAAGGGCCCCCGGAATATCGAGCCCACCGTCTCGAGGCATCACACCGCGCTTCACTTTCTTCATGCCCACGGACCGCCTAGCATGGGCGCCCAGCGACGAGGAATGGGAAGCATCGGCAGAAAACAAGCAAGAAGATGCGAGAATAGCAACAATAAAGCAGAGCTTGGCAGAGTACATTTGTCTAGACGGAAGAGATATGGTTTTCGAAATATATGTGCTGAAGAGCCGGACAGCGAGACACCGTAAACGGAGTCCGCCAGAAGAACGAACGTGGTAGTGCCGCTATGCAACGCAGCAAGCGGAGGACGTGCAAAGACCAGAGCTTTTGGAGGAAAAGAGAGACGAAGAGAGCAGAAGGGATAAATAGCGTCGAGACGGGGAAGCGTGGCGGCAGTACTACTGCGCCTGTTTTAGCAATTGCCTTCTGATGAGATCCGTTTTACCTTGGTGCCTTGGATTCGCCTCACTCGTCCAGCGGCTCATCAACGTTCAACAGTTGAAAGGACAGTAGTCGTTGTCTTTGCCTGCTTTTGGCTGAACGCGCAGTTGAAAGTCCTAGAGGGGATTTTCACAATCCCAGAGCACTGAAGACCGCAGCAGTACTCTATTTCGTTGGCAATTCAACCTAGTTACCATGGCTATTCCTGATAGGTCCATCATAACGACCCAGTCCAGAATACGACGGAATGACATCTGCACGCTGATGCTCTGCGTGATATCAACGGGACGTTCTCACCCGACGTGCTCAGAAGTACATAGTTGACCTATATATTACTCCAAACTCCAGACCATCTCGGATTCACCGGACACTGCACCATGATTTGTTCACGATGTACCTAAGTAGATTCGCGAGTTCCAGTTCGAACCGAAGATCCCATCAACCCCGTCGGTGATATCTTGCTTGATGCATAATGGCATGACAGTAGGCATACATAGTGAATGGATAAGCCAGGGAGTACACAACGTAGACAGAGCAAAGCATAAGACGGCAGTATCTACCAGATTAGATGAAGCCAATCTGGTAGGATTGCGTTTCATTAGTTTGGCATGAGATCCGAATGACGCCTACGCACCTTGTTGGCAACGTCGAGAGCGTCGTGGTCCGCAGTCAACCGCACGTACGCCTTCTTCTTACCATCGGGCCTACAAACGCGCAATTAGTATACCTATTAGCAAGTGTTGACCCGGAAAATGCAGTCGAAGGGTCGAGTTTAGTACAGACTATGATACTTACCGGATGAGAGTGTTAACCTTGGCGGCTTGAACATCCCAAAGCTTCTTCACTGCATCCTTGATCTGGCGCTTGTTCGCCTTGATGTCAACAATGAAGACAAGGGTGTTGTTCTCCTCAATCTTCTTCATCGCAGACTCGGTATTCAGAGGTCTAAACAGCATCTAAGAGAAAACACACAAATGTCAAGCGAATGAAACTTACTGCACAACGGTCCGGAACTGATCCATACGCGGCGCATGGGGAATACTCTTTCTTGGGTACTTGGGGTCTCGAGCAAGGCGGAGGGTCTTGGGACGGTGGAAGGAAACGGATGTCCGCGTCTTACGCGACGAGTGGGAGTTGGTGCCCTGGAGCGCAGCCTTCTTGGCCGCCTTCGCCTTGACGGACGGGTTGGAGGCGGTAGATTTTGCTAAACATACAGTCAGGCAGAGTCGCAAAACAAGGCTGTATTCATACATTTGCCGGTCTTGCCCTTCGCACTCTTGGTGGTGGCCATTTTTGTGTCTGAGGAAAAACGGACAAAGTTAACCTCGTGTTCTGACGTCTTTGAAGAGAAAGTGCTGAAGGAGTGGGAACGCAGAGTGTCTCTGCATGTCATCCAATGAAAGAAGGCTCCCTCCTTCCACCTCCCCTGTCTCGAGCTCTCTGCCATGCTGCCAAACCATAGCCAAAGTCCAGCGTCATCCATCCCCGAGACCATCCATCCATCCCCCTCCGTCGTTCTTCCTGCCGTTCCACCCAAACAGACGAACTCCAGAGCGCTCCCAAAGCATCTCAGAGTACCCTAGATCAAGAATAACGCTCACCTTGAGAGAACCGACCGAGGATTAGGGGATATTATCGTCTAAATTTCGCGAAGGCAAGCGTTTCGACGCCCGTGAGAAAGGTTTCCACGTGGGACGCCAAATCTGGCTCTTTGGAGTCTTCCTGTTCTTTCAATCTCTAGCTGACAATAATGTGTAGCTGTGATTGATACGTTCGTCTCTGTCCTTCCATCTGATAGTGTTTCAGATAACGGCACTGTCTTTGAATGCAAGGACTTATAACTTCACATCTATATGCTAGCGGCCAGCATAGTATTCAACCCTAGGACCAGCGAAACTACGTCTCAACCCACGAACTGGGATTCAAACACTATCGGGAGCTTCATCATTTGTCTCCTTGCATAGACTGTGATCAAGCCATCTCATGATGTGATCACAAGTAGTTGTCGGACCTCCTGTGCGCAAATTCACGGGGCAGAGGAGCGTACCGCTGCGCAGGAGATCTTCATTCCCATTTTTTGCGAGGTGGGTAAATGAAGCTGATGTCATATATGGACGGTGTTGCCTCTACCGTACTTCTTAACTCTCCGTAATGCAAACTGAAGTGATAGACCCAAACCAACTCCTTCAGTGTACTGCTTTGTGGGCAAATTTTCCGCCTGTGCTGTGGTGTTAAAGATAGCTGGCCAGTGAGCTCACTGCTTCTCATCATACTGACCGACGGTGCGTGTTCTGCCATCTCCTCGAAGGCGGGGTTCTGTTCCTTCATCATGATTGGCCTGTCATTTCCCATGGCAATACCACCTGTGCCCCAATGGTCCGAACAAACCCAGCGCCTAAGAGACGCGGGCCCAGCTTGAATGCACCGCGTGCTATATATGCCTGTCATCCGACACGGGGGAAGTCCCGGTCCTCCACTTTCTTTCTATGTCAAAGGGACTATGTTGCAGGCGATATACGAAGACTATGCGAGCATGTTGAGCATGCTCGATTTGAATCCTTCTCTGGCTGCCACCGCCAATGGGACTGCGTCTCACAGAGGGACTCTATGGCCCTGTGGATTTTACTTGGGGATGGAGGAACTGTTACCCCATACCTTCCGCGGTTTTAAGGAGCACATTATCCCCCTCGACAATCATAAGTGCCGGGTGGATAGTAAGGGTGTCGCGGTCCTGGTTAGATTGCTGTGAGTGGACTTCCATCATGTTCCGTCTACGCCGCCTCTCAAAGTCATAAATCACAGGACCATGCAGCGACTGTACATGGCCGTCGTGATAGGCAAGTCTAGTTCTGCTGAAGGACTTGCCAGATACTTAGTTCGTAGTTATCCTGCTCCATGATCATGCCGTCACGCTTCTTCACGAGATCACAACGATCTGGCAACGGAAGCAAAGCCTCGTCACTCTGCTGTTTTTTCTTGTAAGTACACCACAAGACTATCGCCTTTCGCGGCTATTAACGCTGGTGTACAGAATCGCTACATTCCAGCGGGTCTGTATCTCGTGATAGGGATAAGTGGGCAATCAGCTTGTCCGCTTTCTTAACAGAGTTAAATATGACATCCAGGCTTAGGGACGCCAGATATGTCGACTATGGTCCGGGATTCCAAGCTCGGAATAAGCTTTACTCTGTAATTGACATTTCTTCTTGATTAGTTTTGCGGTGTAGCCTTGCCACGAATCGCCCCCGCCCTCATCATCTTCAGCGACGCTATCATCGGAAGTACGTATCCTGACATGGTCCTCGGCATATTGACACGGTGACGCGCCTTTGAAGTTCTCCTGATGCTCAAGGTTCGCGCTCTGTGGAAGGACAAAATCAACACCACAGTCGCATGGATGATCGTTGGGACGTACGCCATCGAATTAACCGCCGGTATCGTAAGTGACCTCGGCGGCTGCTCCAATAGCTTCATCTCTAACCTACCCAAGATGGTCGCTGTGAAGCTCATCGGAGGAGGACCGATCTATCCCAGTGTCGGATGTTTCTTGGTGTTTGCCCAGACGTGCGTAGGACATTCCATTCTCTCACTGCATGTGCTGAATCATTAGGAGCTAGAAATGACATGCAGATGCGTGCGTTGCTCGTAGCGGCTGTAATAGAATAATCGCACTTACGTGTTGGTTGTTACAGGCCTCATTACACTCTGGTTCGCAAACATAGTGTTTCACGTGATGATCTTTCTCTGCACTCTGAAGCGGATTATCATTGCTCGCTACGAAAGTACTCAGGCACTCTTGGGGACTGTATTGCTTCGCGATGGTGTGTGCACAACTTATCTAGCCATGTGTCAATTTTCTGACATACAGAATGAAGGTGTTGCCTACTTTCTGTGAGTACGACATTCGTCAATGTGGGAAATACTATGTTGAAATCAGTTCAAGTGTGGTAATGACGACCAAGATGACAAACTTGACTCTCCTGGTGGTAAGTCAGTTGTACATTTGCTGTGCATGGATACATGGAGAAAACTGTTCCTAGTTTCACGTAGGTGCTCGACGAGATGTGGATACCTTTGGCTATGACATCCATTCTCGTAGCCAGAGTATAATTCGGTCAATTGGGCATTCAGCCATGTGTACGTGCCTTCAGACTACCGAAAGCACATACTCACAAAATGTATGCTAGCTTCGACGTGAGCCGCGGCTGAACTTTAGCACAATCGTCATTAAACCCGTTCCTAGGTCGTGTTGACTTCGCGCTTCCTGCTCAACCTCCGTCAGGCTCTTGGTTCAAGCGACATCGATCACATCGTATCTGAGCCTGTTATCGACATCTCCGCCAAGCACAAGAACTACGACAAAGAAGCTACTCTCCTTTTCCTTGAGGAAGACAACGAACGAGAGGAGATGCCCAACACAATCGAGATGCTCAAGCATATCTTGCGTGAAGAAGGGTACCCTTGGAGGATTCTAAACTCGTCGAAGCTGACTCGGAATCCTACTCATCCTGCCGCGAAGGGACATTGTCGACGCAGTAGGAGACGCTATTCAGTATGATCCCCAACGGCATTAGCCCAAAGCAGCGGCCGCTAGATGTTCGGTCATTATTTATGCAGGGCCACGAATACGAACTGGTTTCTGCCTTCGTTCACTTCGTCTATTTTATGAAAGCAATTATCTAGAAGATATGTCGCCTCCATGTAACATTTAGACAATGTAGCATCACAAACATAAAGGGGCACAATACCACTGTAGGGGATGATCATTGATACGGGACAATTAAGGTGCTGAACTAAATCTTGCGCGAGCCACCGGGACCTGATTACCAGTCTACTCCTTGCTGCCCCATTCGAATCGATGACGTCCATATAATGAGAACCGGTATTCACTAGCACTAAGAAGAGTGCGCCGGACGTCTAACAAGGGGCTGCGAAGGTTTGATATGAGAATCGAGCACTCATCTACGAGACACTAGGTCAATGTAGTGTAACCTCAAAGTCCTTCCCAGGTCCCTCCGCCAACATCCTCCCACACCTGTTTCGCCACAACTTTCTCACTCCGACTCATGAGCATCAACACGATGCTAAATCGAGGCACTCGCGCGAGGCTCAGCATGTACTGCCGCACGTCCTCCTTTACGTTACCCGGTATACCAGGTACACGTATTATATGGAGGAATGTCGTGAGCATTGACACGAGCAGCGTCGGCTCGAGTGAGGTCTGGAAGAGAGAGGAGAGCGAGATCGGGGGTATTTGCTGCGGCGACACAAACACTTCAGTTATTCTGTTTCTCACCAATGTCAGGGAGTAGATGCGTACTGTCAGGATGTACCATCGTTCCTCATTTGTCTCCGCAGACTCCCATTCCCTCGTGAACGCAAATAGCGTGAGCGGGACCTTGGTCCCTGTGGGTGAGATCAGAGTAGCTGGTTGTGGTAGTTTAGCACTAGCACTTGGCGATGCAGCAGCTTTGTCCTGCTCCTTGGTCCTAAAAATACGATGGTCACCAGAGGACCGAAATATACCGCCGCCAGCGGCACGACTGATTTTAGAACTGTCGCGAGCTTGTTTGGCATCTTTGAATGAAACCGGTTTGGGTGGCGCCGACGATGGTGCCTCTACAGCTGATGCGATAGCAGGGGATATAGCCGTGGTAGGGTTAGATGACGAAGACGCGGGAGTAAGAGGTCTGGTCGAGATTGGTTTCATCAAGTCATCCCCTCCGGAGGTAGTGAGGTCAGGCTGTAACGATGCCCGAGTGTTTCGTGGCTGGGTAGATGTGCCTGATGTTTCTGGTTCCACGACTGTAATCGGCACGCGGCGACGTCGTGTTTTTGAAGGCGGGGATGGGGAAAGGGGTGGAGGAGGCGGGGTAGAGGTAAGGGTAGCCTTCTGGAGAAGAAGGCTCGCGCAATGCTAAAGGATGGTCCAAGTCGCTACTTACCGTGCGTACTTTGGCATTCTCGTGAGCTTTTTGCATTAACTCTTGCGCTTTCTTGAGTTCCAGTTTCACGGACTCGTTCGAGGGCTCGAGCCGCAGCGCGTGCTGAAGATCTGATGTGGCATTCCCATGACAGTGTTAGACACAGAAGAAACGGGGACGAACCATTCTGCGCCTCTGCAAACTTTTCCAGACCGACCCTGGCTTGCCCCCGACGAAAGTAGGCCTTTGCGTTCTTCGGACTTAAGTTCAGGACGGTTGTGCAATCGCGCTCCGCATCAGCATGTCTGATCAGATAGACATAAGTGACATGGGGGAGATATCTCGGGGGAACACGTACTTGCCTAGTTTGAGATATGTTGCAGCACGGTTCAGAGGGAAAGTGGGGTCCTTAGAATCAGCGAAGATGGCGGATGTGTAGTGACCGATCGCAGTAGGATAGTCTCCGGATTTGAATGCTGCGTTTCCCTGGTATGAGAGTCAAATGCCAGTCGAATTCGGAATTCTGCAAAATACACACCCTTTCTTTGGCCGCTTGAGCTGCAGTTGACGCCATCGGAGATGGGATTTATGACGCCGAACAACTGCCACGTCTACAAAACAGTCTCTCCTCGTACTGCTTTCAGGATTGTTGCCGGCTGTCGACGCCGCCTAGAGTAAATTTGACCGGTTAGTAGGTGATGATAGACAGTGGTAGACGGCAAGTCGCGTCGGGCGTGAAAGGTCCCGCGTACTGTGGTGTCTGGGTGCTGCCCATCTACATAATACGTCTTGAACGGCTCACGGAGCTCGTGTTTTTCATTTGAATGTAGGGTTGATTGTCAATAAGACATGGGTTCAAGCACCGGTGATTCGACTAGCCCCTCCATCCCCCATCGTACGCGTCCTTTGTGCACCAATGAACTCGCTCACCCTTCTTGCTCGGCCTCCAGCGTCTCTAAGCCGGATCGCACCGACTATCCCACCGCGTCTCGTGCACTCCTTAAACCAACAGGACAGCTCTGTTCTGAGTTTGTCTGCTGATGCCGACTGTATTTATAGCGGGAGTCAGAGCCAGGACATCTGCGTGAGTCTTTGCCAAATGTTCTTGTGAGAAAGAGATCACGATCGCCACGGGCATCCAGGTGTGGGACAGGCATGCATGTACGCTGAAGACTACTCTGAAGGGCCACACCGGCAGCGTACTCGCTTTAGAGTATGTAGAAGACAGGAAATGGCTATTAAGCGCATCAGGTAAGCTGTCCTACGTTGGGCCTGATGTACCATCTTGTCTGATCTACGCGCAGGCGATAGCACGATTAGAGTAAGAAAATGTGATTCTTCAAATCCTCAGTTCCTCATGTCGGAAATAGATATGGTCAACAAAAACCCACAGACCGCTTTACGTCCTGCATCCATACTTGGAGACTGACGCAGGGGACCTGTTCTCCCTGTCTTGGAGCCCCACATTGCAAACAGTATACTTCGGTTGCCAAAACACTTCACTTCAGTGGTATCACTTCGAATCACGAGAGCAGCAGCCTGGCTCTGGTACTTCTACCCCTAGCAGCCGTGCTAGAAAAGCCCACAAATTCTTCGACAGCTATCCACAGTACGAAAGGCGTCCTGCGGACATTTTTGCAACAAACGGGACCTTGACACCGTCAACTACATTTTCTTCTGATGGCGAGTCTTGCGTGCAGTTACCTGCTCCGGTGCCCCTGCCCCGTGCTGTGCTGCAGGTGCCCCCAGAGAATGTCATTGATTCGGCCCACTACGGATATATATACTGCATGGCTTTACTACCATCTAATAGGGATGGTTCTGATGACCCGAAGCCATCATTAAGCGGAAAGACGTATCTGGTCACGGGCAGTGGTGACGAAACTGTGAAGGCTAGTACTTTTGTTTATTTATCTGACATATTGCACTGAAACCTGGTCCAGCTGTGGAACTGTGACCCAGCTGGACTGACTTTAGCTCACACGTTCGATTGTTGCCACGGTGCTGTCCTGTCACTGACGGCAAGAGGAGATACTGTCTTTGCAGGTTGCCAGGATGGATATGTGAAAGTATGGGACTTAGAAACCAAGGTATTAGTACGGACGATCATCGTTCAAGAGGTAAATCGTAATGATCCAAGTGATGAATTATCGGAACTCATACTTATCGGAAGGGAGTGGACATCCTGTCATTGTCCATGCTTCACTCGGATCTCTACACCTGTTCAGCGAACGGACAGGTGCAGGTGGGCGTCCTTACCTATTCCTTCATCTTGACTTGACGTATCTGGATTGCTGCAGAGATGGTCGGCATCATTCGACTGTACAGCTTCTTGGTCAGCCCACGACGGAATTGTCCTTTCGTCGATAGTGATGCGCTGCAGCCATTCGGATCAGTTCCGCTTAGTCTCCGGCGGAAACGACGATCACATCAAGGTTGTATGGTGTCTATCCATGTCTATTCAAGGGTCGTCGCTTATAGCCTGACCTGTGAAGATATGGGAAATCCGCCCCTCAGGCCTTCGCACAGGGTCGTATGATGAGCAGGAAGTCAACGGGTTGCCAGCAGCTGATTCTCAAAGCATCAACGGTAGGCCCCCACATCACTGAGAGATAGAGGACAATAATCATGTGGGGTAGATATCATGGTATACGCACTGTCCAAGTTTGTCTCGATACCTAGTGTCAGCAACAGTTCCTCGCATCAGGAGGATTGCCGACAAGCAGCTATCTGGCTGAAGAAGTGCTTCAATCAACTCGGTGCTGACGCTTCCCTTGTAAGCTCAGGATCATTCACGATAGGCTCTATGCTTTGTCTTCTTAGCTATCTCTTAGTTGCCAACGGGCGAAGGAGGAAATCCATTGGTACTGGCCACTTATGGAGGTGCCCAAATAGACAAACGCAAGCCACGCATACTATTCTACGGGTAAGGGCTGCGCTTGAATATTTGCATAAGTCGACCTCACAACAATGCTCAGCCACTACGATGTGATCTCCGCGCCTCCTTATGGCTGGACATCAGATCCGTTCGCTTTATCCGGGCGCAATGGATACCTATACGGGCGTGGCGTTACAGATAACAAAGGACCTATAATCGCTGCGGCATCGGCTGCTGCAGAGCTACTAAGCAAGCGTGCTCTTGGAGCGGATCTGATATTCTTGGTTGAGGGTGAGGAAGAGGCAGGGAGTCGCGGGTTTGCGGAGGCTGTAAGGAAGAATAAGGTGACTAGGCTAGTTCGATCGCCATAATTGTGGCTGACGTCTAGCAGGATCTGATTGGCCCGATCGATGCAATCCTTGTTAGGTGAGAAAATGTCAGCTGATCAGAGTATACCTTTCTGAAATATGCACTTTCCTAGCAACTCGACGTGGATCACTGAAGACCCGCCATGCATTACGTATGGCCTTCGTGGAGTCGTGCGATGCAGTATAGAAGTCAGCTTGCTGCGCTCTTACTTGATCCCGAATTTACATCCATCTTTGAAACAGATATCTAGCAAAAGCCCCGATGTCCACTCCGGCGTTGAAGGAGGCGCGGTGGTGGAACCAATGCTAGATATGTACGCACACATTTCACGCTAATATGGCGCATTGTTGACCACTTCCTATAGGGTTAAAGTGTTGGCCACGCTGATGGACGATCAACGGCATGTCCTGATCAACGGATTCTGTCCGATCTTTCCGTTTGTTCTGACTGGGATCCTCCACTGACTCGTTTCGTTGCAGATGACCATGTCCGGCCCATGACAGAGGACGAGCAGCAGTTGTATCGGTTGCTCTCCGTGGTGACTCAGAGACCTGCTTCATCATTGTCGTCGAGATGGAGGGAACCGTCTCTCACCGTTCATGGTATTGAAGTATCTGGTCCAAGAAGTGAGAGTTCCAACGCATTGCATAAAATAATTTCTCCGGTGATCTCAGCGGCTATTCTGATGAAATAAATCCCAGATCCGACCGTTATTCCAGCGAAGGTAAAGGCGCAAGCGTCGGTCAGAATAGTCCCAGATCAGGACTTGGAGACCATTGCGGGATCGCTGTGCCAACATCTTCAGTCCGCTTTCTCATCGTTAAAGTCACCCAATGAGTTGAAGGTATGCATGACTGACGTCCGCCTCATACTCTTTCCTTCTTTCTCTATTTCCCTCGGTTCATCGTACTATTGACTCATCGTTGGCATGGCGGTATATAGGTGACGATAGACCATAAAGCAGATTGGTGGTTAGGTAGTCTGGAAGACCCATACTTCAAGGCGTTAGAGAATGCTATACGGGATGAATGGGGTGTGGACCCCTTGAGGATCAGAGAGGGAGGAGTAAGCCTGTTCTTTATAATGCCGTTAGGCTGGATATACGGGTTGATTTCGTATTGCTTCAGTCTATTCCCAGTATACCGTACCTGGAAAAGGAGTTCGGCTGCCACGCATTGCATCTACCAATGGGCCAAAGCTCGGTGTGTCTCTTTATCTGTCTCTGGAAAGCCTCATCAGTATTCATCGTCTTGAAGGATCAAGCCCATCTTCCGAACGAGAGGATATCTTTAACCAACTTGCGCAAGGGCAAGTCGGTAATTGGCCGGTTCTTGCAAAGCGTGGCCACATGCGAAGACGTGTCGCTCTAGACTTAAGTCATGTCTCATGAAGTGATAAATTTCTCTTCTGCTTGATCGAAAGGTGTTGTGTTTTCCTAATAGGCTATGTTGTATGCAGAATATTGTAACCGTAAACCTTCCATCTTATTCCTAGAGTGTGTCGATATTAATGAATTTCCTTCTCTGTCTGAAGTGATATTTACGCAAGCGTAATTAGCTTCTACTCTTCTATCCGCGCGTAATTTGTGTAGAGACATATGCACCTCGCTGAATCTCGAGCTTCAACGCATGAGCGCGTTTGTGGCTGCAGTCACAGATAATGCTTGATTTGGAAGTGTCGGGCGGCAGGGTCCGGCCTGCTGTGCGGCGAGATCGCGTCTGTCCTCTCACCGTGTCTCATTAGCGTGTTCGGCGTAGGCGCGTCTGTTTCTTTTCTGCTCACTACGACGCGCATCGAAGATGAACGGGAGCGGCTGGTATACTCCTCACGATATGGATAGGCAGCCCTATGGATCTCCCGATACATCGTTGGGCAGAGCAGCCGCCGACTCCGTGCAGGACGCCCATAAGTTATTCAATGTATACCCCTTGGCATCGGCAACACCGTCCACACATGGTGCGCATAATACATGCTCTATTAATTAGTATAGCAGTGCATGCTGACTGGACGCGTAGTCGCGAGGCACCTGAGCAATCTGACCATTACAGCTAACAGCCCCTCCTATATTCAGCCTCTTAATTACAATGCCCATACTTCCTCAGGCCTATCGTCAAGCTATGCGCCATTTCCAGAGTATAGCACTGAGTTCAACCACCTTACCCTGCCTGAGGCACCTTCAGAGGACGGCGGCTATTGGGCAGACACGAGGAACGATGCGATGAGGTATCTGGGAGGTGCAAGCTCGTGCGTACTCGATTTGTATGCTTCGCAGATGAATCATTTGGACATTTTCCTCAGAGCATACTCCCACTATCCACCCAACAGCTGGGTTCCGTCACCATCGCATACAAGCTATTATAGTAATGCATTTGCCCACTCAGTCTTCCAGCACACTGCGCCTTCTGCTTCCTACCCGACGCCACCTCCTCCGGGAATTTCTGCTTCGTCTTCTTCTTTGGCTTATGCGTTAGTTGAACCCAAGCCAAAGTCCTGCAAGCCTACCTATCGTCCCGAGGACTCGCAGCAATTTTTCAATAACTTCCTATCACAGACAGGAGAAGGTATCCAAGCCACTCAACCTGTCGTTGCTTCGACCCAGGCTCAGCAACGGCCACGGACGCCTATGCAGCAAAAAGGGCAAAAGGCGCAGGTTGTGCAGCAGAATACATATACGCCTGTTCCAGCTTCAAGGCAACAGGTACCGCCTCAGCAGGCTCGTCAAGCCATGCAATCGCTTCATCAGCACGCACGCACGGACCGTACGACTTATCCTCACTTTCAACCCGTGCAACAGCCTCAAGTACGGAAGAGTAGTCAGGCAACGGACGCATACATACATGCGCAGCCCGTAACGCCTATTCGCCGCAAGCATGCCCCTCCTCAGCAGTCAAGTCCTGATCCTTTGGATATTGGGCCGACGTCTTCTATTGCTCATCACTCACATGCTATCACCCCGTTGAAGCGTAAGTCTACGGAAGAAATGGTTCCTGCGTTCACGAAGAAATTACTCTCATCTGATTCCTTCGGATCGCCACTGACACAACCTTCCCAAAGTTCGTCTAACTCATCGCCTTCCAAACCTCCGAGACCTCAGCCATTTGTCCTCGTCCCGACGTTGTCTCATGTTGACAGGTCTAAGTCTATCACACCGAAAGCCTCGGCATTGCGACCTCAGGAGTCGAAGCCAAAACTTCAAGCATATGTTGAGCTTTCACCTCTGCCGAAGGCTTGGATGACTCCTACCTCTAAGCGTGATTTCTCGACACCTGGTTCACGGATGGATGTAGATGACGATGATCTGGGCGGCTTTGGTCCCATTGACGACTCACCTACGAAAGGCCGAGGTCACATCAGGAGTGTGTCTTCTAACGTCAAATCTTCAGCGAAAAGGACTGGTGATAGAGATGATCGTGGTAGGCCTTCCTGCAGTACTGCCATGGACGCATCGAGTCTAATGTTGTATCGCGCAGTACCATTGGAGAAGCTGGGCTCCTTATTCGAGGACATCTTCGAAGCTGAGGACGCTCTACCTCCGGATGCCAGTATCCAGGACATACCTGTGGAGTTCTTCTCAGCTCTCACAGTGGAGGACTCTCAGCCGCTTTTGCACCCGAATCTTATCCGAAAACTGACCAAGTACATAGGAAAGGTAGCTCGACCGACCAAGCGCCTGCGACTCTCTGCGCGCGAGGCGAATGGAGGGACGCCACGAGCGAAAGGCGGTGTGGCTGAACTGGAAGTGCCGTCGTTATCTAGGATCCTTAAAATGCTGGAACGGAATGTTAAGGCTGGGGTGGCTCTCGAGCCTTTCGGGAACTTCGTACCAAGCGCAGACAGGAAATCTGGATCTCCGAGCAAGAGTAAAGCGTCGAAGAAGAGCTCTAAAGGTTCTAAGAAGACGGGTGCTCCAGACTCGCTGGCTTCACTTGAGCAAGGCAGTGCTACCGGCGCAGACGATGCTACCGAAAGTGTGGCAGGCGAGTCAGTCCAGGAGAACCGGGAGGTGACGGAGGCAGACCTGGACCACTTGACGAGGATTTTGGAGACTGCACGGGACAGTATTCTAGCTGCTGACTGCTGTATTGCACTGCTCGCCAGTGACCGATTACCCAAGCAGGTGCGTCCATCAGGTTCGCTATTTTGCTCGGCTAATGCGATCTCCAAGTTGTACTCCGAGGAGCTCATCACAGAATGCTTCAACACCATCAAGAATCAGCTTACAAAAATTCTGTACCCATTCGTCGAGGCCACTTCGGACTTGCATGGCAATATGCATCCGCTCCTGAGGCATATGCTCGACACGACATCGTCCGATGCAAGAGAGCACAGACAAATGCTTGGTGAACTCTTCCAGGCCCTCTCGGCCGTGCTTCCTCGCGTCAATAATCTTATCTGCGCGGAAGTCGTTGCTATGTCCGAGTCCATCATCATCCAAGCCGTGTATATTGCTATCGGTCCGTTCTTCGTTGCAGATGCTGGAGGAGATGGTGATGCAAAGGGCAAGGGCAAAAAAGAGAACATCATCTTCACCACACTGGGGAGTAGCGCCATGAGGGGCCTCAGACTAGACGCATTGTCCTTAATACGCAGTGTTCGTAGTATTTTCATTCTTTTTATCGTTGGGCCTGACCTTATTTCACAGATTTTTGCCAATCACGAAGATCAACGCTCGTGGATCGTGGAAGAGATTCTTTCTTCTTTGATCAAGTTATCAGATGTGAAGCAAAAGGTTGGCCAATTTCGGTGAGCACATTTTGACTGACCTGAGAACCCTGACTGAACCTCTTTTAAGCTTGCGGGACGGGCGCTCTATACGCACTGTGTCTGCCCTTCTTCTCCAGCTTGTCCAAACATCATCGCACGACGTCCGGGTGGAAGCTCGGAAGCTTGGAAAGGCTAGACAACAGGCATTGGCATTACACCGTCAGGATAGTTTGAATGAACCATCAGATGAGTCGTTCTTGGATGAGACGGACAACGAGGTAAGTAGAGCCTGAAGACATCCACATCGACATGCTCATCTGGTTCAGGAAATCCGGCTGTATACGTCTGGTCTCGAGTCTGCAACCAAGGTTGCGAAGACCGTCGTTTTGTTCCTTACTCAGCGGTGCGTTTTGTTCGTTGTGAGACCATCCCTGTGTCCGCTGATCTACGTGCAGGTCCGGAAAGACGAAAACAACAAAGAATTCGAACGAAGCCGAATATAGGGCTATCTTCGACAATCTTATTTCCGACATGCTTGTTGTGCTATGGTGGCCGGAATGGCCTGCTGCTGCGCTTCTTCTGAGTGTCATTTGCAAATTTATGGTCAGTTTCGACCTGTAATAGCCGAATTAAACCGCTCAGCCTCACTTCAGGTGACATCCTTGGATGACATTAAGACCAGCAACCAGAACGAGAACAACGCTGCTAAGACAATAGCTCTTGACCATCTAGGCGTCATAGCGGCACGTCTACGATCCAGCGTGCTGAAGTACAGGAAGGCTGTGGATGGTCAACAGACTTGTTTGAGGCCTCTCGACGAGGTGCGTTCTTTGGTGCGTGCATGTCCGGGGTTCTGAAAGCATGTCGATTTGCAGATACTCCCGGACGCGGACATCAAGCAATTTGGCAAGCTTCTGAGTGCTCACCATGACGTTGTGGCTCACCTATGCAAGCGCTCTTCTGAGGACCAAGCTTATGATGTAAGCTACTTGTCTATCTAGTCTCGGCATCGACTGAACATACTCCGCAGAGCGCAAGAGAACTGACTGCTGTAGCTTTTGGTCACGAGCTGGCCTTTGCATTGAAGCAACTCAACTCGTGGATCCAACCGGACGAGGAGTTCGATCCCAAGGTAGATCGTACGGAAATCCTACCGTTTGCGCAGAAGATCAAGAGCGCGTTGCGGGATGTCTGGAAGGATCCTGCCACAGATGTGTTCGATGTCGGGTATGTGACAATCCGAGGATAATTGAGGTCTTCCTAACTGCTGTCCAGATCTCAAGACGAAGTAATTCGTGTTGATCGATTAGCCGAGGAGATTGGCACTATCCAAGGACTGAGGAATTCGTTTCACCCGATTCTGAACAAGATCTTGCTATCCCTTGACGCACCTCCTGTGTTCATACGTTCCAAGGCTCTACGGGCTCTTGGACAGATAGTAACTAGCGACCCCACCATCTTGTCATCTGTGAGATTTTACTGTGATAGTCCCTGATCGATATACTCACTCTATTCTAAAGGATAATGTTCGTCGTGCTATAGAGAGTCATCTCCTGGACAGCTCTCCAGCAGTTCGTGATGCTGCGGTCGAGCTGATAGGCAAATACATGGTCGATTCACCTGAAGTGGCAGGGAATTATTATCAGAAAATAGCAGATCGGATAGCCGTAGGCGACTGAAATAATCGGTGACTTGTGTAACAACTGATGACGAGTCTTTAACAGGACACTGGCCTTGGTGTGAGGAAACGAGTTATCAAGCTTTTGAAGGCTTTCTATGGCGTTGTTGATGATCTTCCTCGGCGTGTTGATATATGCACGAAGCTAGTCTTGCGCATGTTCGACGAGGACGACTCTGTGAAGGAGTTGGCCGTGAAAGCCATTGAAGAACTTTGGTTCCAGCATCCTGTTTCAATATCTTCTCAGAGTTCACGTTCGTTGCCTGTTAACCCTCGGGACAAGAGTGTCCTGCTGTCAAAGGTATCTGTCATTATGGGAGTCGCTGCCAACTTCAAGGATCGACAGTCCCCCTTGGAAGATGTATTACATACGATCATGGTCGAAAAGGAAGGCACCGAGGCTGCAGCCCTTCATGAACGCTACACCGAGATATGCGAAACACTCATTGACGGCCTTGTGGATGCATCCGACTTGCCAGGTTTCGTGCGTATTGTGTCGAAGCCGCTGATATCTTGAACTAACTTAAGGCTGTAGTCGGTTGTGAACTGCGTACGGACTATTTATCTCTTCACTTCCGCTTACCCGGCTATTTTATCCGGTGCCCACGCGTCCACACTCCTGCCGTATCTGAAAAACGCCGCTACCGTGAGTACACTTCAGTTGAGCGAAACAACAAATGACAATAGTCTCGCAGCCGGAGGAACAAGTCACATCCGATTACCTGCTCAAGATCTTCAGGGCTTCTGTTCCACACATGCCCAAGACGGCAGCTCAGTTCGGAGCAGATTTGCAGCAAGCTCTGCAACCTATGATAATCAAGCCTTCATCTGCTGGTGGCGTCCAGGTTCGTGTGATACCTTTTCGTTTCTAGGCTACCTTCTTATGAGCGTTTGAAGACTCTCCAGGAGACGGTGGCTTGTGCTTGCGCTGTTGTTACCCACCTAACGCATGACTTCATGCGGCTCGTTGCACTACTAAAGTCCTGCAATGGTAGACCTAATATCTATAAACTACGTCATGAACCTAACTTAACAATTATCCTAGCACGTCTGCAACAGCATATAGTTCGGCCGCCGTCGAAGCCCATGACACCTGTTGAAGCCAGGGCACTGAACATTTTAGTTTTTCTCGTTGCCTTATTGGGCGAGCACTGCGACTTCGATCGTGTTCGCACTGAGAACGAAAGTAAGTGTATGTAATTCGTGCGAATTTGCTTGTCTTACTGTTCGCTCAGCGCTTGCCGCTGACTTGAACTCGATAAGCGAGGTAAGTATGACGCCTTTGAAGCTCCTCACTTAAATAATGTCTTCGCAGGGTTCGATAGTCGAACACATATATCTGAGCCTGCTCAGCTTGTATCAAAAGTACTCTGACACTGGGCTTCGGGGTCGGCTTCTGCAATGTCTCGGTATGAATGTCCCTTAACTATGGGATCTTTTGATTTTTCTTACTTGGAACCCTCTAGGATTCCTCTTCCGAGCACAACCAACTCTCATGACATTGGAGTCTTCAGCTTCCGTCATGGACGATATCTTTGGTGCAGTGGAAGAAGAGCCACGAGCCAGATTGCTCAAGATTATCCAGGACTTCCTCATTTCCGAAGCTACCAAGCACTCTTCCAAAGAAAAAGGTGAGTTTCGACCAACAAACCGTGAACATATACTGAAATCCCGAAAGAGAATGCCAAATCGAAGTCAGCCAGGTCCGCTGTCAATATGGAGGAGCTCATAGGCAATACCGACGGATTCGCGGACTCCGGGTGATTATGTTGTTTTCCTTTCCATCGGTCTCGCTCATATCGTCGATAGGGTTAGCTCGGCAGTGGTGCAACGATATCTGGACCCCATTTTACAGGCCGCTTTGTCCCAGAATGTGCAAGTTCAGGCACCAGCTGTGGATATTCTCAGTTTCACTATCAAGCAAGGCCTAGCTCATCCTTTGCAATCCTTCCCGGTCATCATTGCCTTGGAGACTAGTCCGAATGGAACTCTGGCCAACCGGGCAGCCGCTCTGCATCACATACTTCATACCAAGCACACCTCCCTCCTGAACGCTCGTTATGTAGTCAGTGCCCGCGCTTCATTTGACTACCAGAAGAAGATATCGCAAGGGAATGTCCAAGGCTTCCGGATGCATCCCTCTCCGACAGCGCTATTACAGCGGTGGTATTCTCTCGTACGGGAGAAACGCGTCACGAAGCTTGACTTCTTGAAGGCGTTGACAAAGGTCTTTGATGTCCCAGCTTCCCTACAGTGCTCCCAGGTATGCCGAGTGGATGCGCTCCTTGAGAGTGGTCGCCTTATGCACTCATATGTAGGAAGAAGTCGAATTTATCCGATACATGGCCGAGAATTTCGCTGCCTTCGATTACAAGGTCACGGAAGAGGTGCTGGTGGTGATCAAGCATCTGACCTCGGTGTTGTCAACGGCCGGGATGCAACTGGTTGAGGTGCTTTCACCATCACATCTGTTAATGCAATTGCGTGGCGAACCGCAATTGGTCGCTGCTGATACCGGAGTACCAATGGTATCTATCTGCCTCAGAATCTTCTGTTATAACCGCCTGACCGTGCCATTTTTTCAGGATGTTGACATACCAGCGCAGACATCAGTCGCTCCAGGTAATTGCTTGGTCTGAGATATCTATGAGATCATAGCTGAAGTTCTTTGCGCAGCTCCCTCTTCCGCGCCCATCATGTCGGACGACAAACTACCGGTTCTGCGGACCTCTGTGATCATCGCCATAATCATGTTGCTCAAGGCTCATCTAAAGTCGTTGTATAGTCTATCGGAAGAGTAAGCATCGGTCCTCCGTTCGATCTTGCGGATAGTTGACGCAGTTCCAAATCTGCAGGAAATGTTCCAAATGGGTTCCCGGCAAGAAAAGTGCCTTGGGCGACCGACCTGCTACCAAGAGACACGAACACCCTATTCCATGGGATCGTCTCCCTTTTGCAACCAGGCCGGTCATCACGTTGGAAGACATGGAGAATCAACGATCGAAGGTGAGTAATGTGTCGCGTCGCGGACCTGAGAGACCACTGCTCATGCTATGGTACTCAGTTCCTGGATATCTGGATGGAGGACGGTGTTACCGCTGAACCCGAAGACGACTTTTCATAACCATCACCCCGCTCAAATTCTGTACCTCTCTTGAGAATCATTCCCGCAAATTGTTCCGACTGCTTCACGCTTTGTGCTGGCCGCTATGTTGTCTGTTGTATGGCATCGTTTGTTTCCCTCAATGTCTGCGTTATCTTTATTGCAACTGCATGTTAGGACTTTCTCCTGCTCTAGGTCTTTGCGTTCGCCCCATAGTCATCATATTCCATCCCATTCCATTCCAAGACATAGATGTTACAACGCATTACAGGGTACAGTACAATAGCTACTCTACATAATTTACATGTCAATATCCAATGTCTGTCCTAACCGTCCGAGTACGGAGGCACTGCCTTCCTAGCTGAAATCCGTTCCTTCCTATTATTGTGTCGTACGCTCTGGTATGACGACCTTTCCGTCAAGGAACAAACACGGCCCCTTGGGCACGCTGTCAATCACCTTCTTGGCGTCTTCGTCTAGATTGGGCTCGTCTTCGAACTGGAAATCGAGCTGGCCTCCGTAGATTTTGGGCAGGTTCTCTGCATCGATGAGCTTGAGCATCATCGGCTTGTGATCCGTGCCGAGAACGTGGATCTTGTTGCGCGTGCCCTCGTCGAACCAGTTCTGCTCCTACGTTCGTCATCGCGTCCACCGGTCAGTGCAGGGAGCCGCTCACCTTGATCCACCCCCAGACGGTGCTGAAGTAGCCCGGGGCGTTGACGACGGCGACGGCGTGCAGCGTCTCGGGGTAGTTGGCCGTCGCCATCGTGCTCGCCTGCTGCAGGTGCGCGCGGAGGGACCACAGCGTGCCGATAGAGCAGTCGGCGAAGTCGATGATGGAGGTGACGGCGACGATGGGGGCGGGCGGGTCGCCCGCGTGCGGGAGCGCGGTGCAGACGGGGGTGGTGAAGCGCGTCATGAACTCCCAGAGGGCGGTGCTGCAGGATGGAGGGTGAGCGGGGGAAGCGGGGGGATGGGGGAAGGAGGACGTACATGCGCTGCCTGCGGCGCTCCTGGGGGACTGCCTGCAGTTCCTTGAGGACGGGGCCGCTGAGGGCTGCGAGTCGATAGACGTAAACCGGTACGCCGTGCTATATTGCAAACAGCTTAGTATCACCAATCAATGGATATAAGATGGGTGTATTGTATTGATGGAGGGTGGAAACGGGTTAAAAGACAAGTCATGACGCTCACCTTGTCCCGCCGACCTGTCCACCGGGGATAGAAGTGCTTGGCTGCCTCGAATTCTTCTGGATCAAAGTTGGCGTATAGATTCTCGATGTCGTTCTCCTTCCGCCAGGCCTCTGAGTCTAAAAACTGTTTCTGGGCCTTCTGTACGTCGAACTTGCGAGCCCGGAGGAATCGTCTGGCCTAGGCATTAGGCATTGTCCGAGAGATGAAAGCGGTATAGTACGTACAAAAGGAGAGCGTCGTCATGCGATGCAGGCGTAGAGTCGCTGCCTGGCTTGAATACTCCTGCGCTGCCGAGATTCTGCTTGAAAGTATTCAACGCTTGCTCTTGGTCCGATGTGAGATGTCCGGGGTGGCCCGAGAGGATGTCGTAGTCAGATCCCGAGTCGCTCATTGCTGGAGAGAGTTGAAGTTGTAAAGACTTGCTGATGATGGTCGTGGTTGAGTTGTGCTGGACGGAGAAGACGAGGTGGACTTTTATACGGTGAGGAGGCGGATGGGTCGGGTGTCTTGGAGGCGCGTCACGCAGGCGCGATTACTGAGCGCATCTCCGCGCACACTCCGTACAGTGATCGACGAGACTCCCGTTGTTCCGCAGACCGTTTTCTTGTCCAAGCATTTAATAAATATCTCTCTGCGTACATGTCCGTTTGCCCGCCAAATTCTTCAAATTCAATAAACAGTGGGTGGGAATTTTCCAGCTGCCACGTGTCCCCAACTATTTCTCGGACAAGCTTGTGTCCAGTCTCTATGCCATCCTTGCAGGCTCTGCTGCTTCACTTCCGCCTGCATGCTTCAGAATATATATGAAATGGGTCTCGAGTGCCTGTATGTCTAGAATGACTCGTCGACTACGAGGCCCGAGAGCAGAGCCATAAGTGCCATCACGAACGTGACGTCAAGGATTGTTCTGCGGCTGCGACGGCATAGTTGTCCCGTATAAAGGCACTCAGTAAAATACCGAGTCAGCTGGTGTCGTCCTGGCTCTATCCACCGTTCTAAGAGCTTCACCGCGCTTGCGACTTGTCAGACCTTGCATCAGACCCATGTCTTCCAAACCTACCTACACACTGCACTACTGGCCCGGTATCCCAGGTCGCGGCGAGTATGTCCGACTCGCGTTCGAAGCCGCCGGGGAGCCCTACACGGACGACACGAACGTGAAGACCCTCACTTCACTAGTCATGTCCCCCAACGTCGTCGGGCACCCGACCCATTTCGCACCGCCCGTGCTCGAGTTCTCAGCTCCGTCCGCGAGCGCGAAGAGGGCGAAGAGGCAAGCAGGGCAGAGCGCGCAGGAGGGCGCAGCGCAGAGCGTGTTCATCAGCCAGACGCCGGCGATTCTCGCGTATCTGGGCCCGAAGCTCGGGTTGGTGGGTGATGTAGAGGGTGAGGAGGACGCGGTCAGGGAGATAAGGAGAGCGCAAGTCAACCAGCTTGTATTGACGGCGCTGGACTTGTCGAATGAGGCGCACGATGTGGGTTATTATTTGCTGCACGAGTCTCGGGCTAGTATTCATATTGCTTAGGTTCACCATCCCGTCGCGTCAAGTCTGTACTGTGAGTACTTTCATTCCATCCAAGGACATACCTAATCCAGATCCGGGACAAGACGAGGACCAGAAGGACGAATCTAAGCGGCGCGCAGACGACTTCCGCAAAAACCGCATCCCAAAGTTCTTCCAACACTTCGAGCAGGTCCTCTCTTCCAACCCGGCTAAATCGCACAGACTCGTTGGAGCCACCACAACCACAGCCGACTTGGTGCTCTTCCACGTACGCTCCTGGGTAATACATCCAATTATGATCACTCACTTCAGCTTTTTCAGGTGCTGACTGGCATACAGCACGCGTTCCCTCGTCGCTGGGCGGCTCTCGAGAAGTCGGGTAAGTACTCTATGTTGTTCAAGATGAAGAGGTCTGTGTCGGAGGAGGAGCGGCTGAAAGCGTACCTCGCGAGCGATCGCAGGCAGGAGTTCGGGATGGGGTTGTTTAGACATTACGAGGAATTGGATGGAGATGAGTAGGTGGTGCAGAGTGAGACAACCGTGAACACTCTGTTTCTCAAGGTGTAAAAGACAATCGTATAAAACAAAGCGGAGGAAAAGGCAGTCACACGACTCGTAGCGGTCGAAATTCGTAACTGAAGCGAGCATGCTATCGCCGATTGCGCGATATCTGTGGCCTATCGACAAATGCTCAGCCACAAACGCGTTGGAGCATGTTTTCATTTTTTAGAGTGAAGGAAAAATACCGGTGTGGATATGGTAGACGATGCTAAATTATGTCGATCCGCAAGTTCAGGGAATTGTGCAGTATAGCAGTAGTAGGATGGAAATTTTGGATTGCCACAATCGCGTCAATATCACATGACACGGTTGCCGTTGTTGGCAACGACATTGCTGATTCGGAATGATGCATGATGTCTCCGCCCACATTTGACTATGTTTTCTGCGTTGCTGGAGTCGCAACTCGATTTCCCCTAGTTCTTGGCAAGCTAGCTTGGCCCTGCGGAAGAAGGTCAGGCGGCAGCTGCCATGATCAACCCTAGTGGCCGTATCATTTGTCAGCTTAATCCGAGAGCATCAGGAAAACGGCCGATCGTCTTAGGCGGTCTTACGGCGATTTTAAGAGCTTTAAGAGCCGGACTTGGCTTAACAGGTCTTATTCTCGTCTTAAAGTGGGTGCTAAGTGCCTAAAAGACACGTAAAAGATGACAATAAGAACCATTAAGATCGGTTAAGCCAAGTCCCAGCCATAAGACTGATTGCCATTTTCCTGATGGACCATCCTGTCTCTGGAGCGTCGGGACCGACTGAGACTGTACAGCTGTATGGCTGATGCGCCCTTCAAAATCAACTTGTGTGACTCGGACTTGAACCTGCTTTTGCAGACACTGGACTTGGTATGCCTCCCAGACAAACTTGACTGTGCCCTCGCGGACATGAAGAAGCTGGTAGCGCGCTGGAAGGGGATATGCAGAGGCGCAGGCCTTTGCATATCTCCTTGTTAGCCTGCTCGCATGGATCTACGAGAGGCTCGTCCGGTGGACAGACGAATATTCGTGGACCGACGACGAAAGTGAGTGCTGTGGATGGGGTGTGGTGTTGCGAATGCCAGACGGTGTTGACTTGGGTGTCGAATTGTCGGAAAAAAGGCAGGAGATTTCAGTCTGCCCCAGTCCATACGTGATGTGCCGCTTGGTGTACCTTACTTCCCCAAAGACATGGGGTCCGTGCAAAAGTCGCAAGTCGTGATGCTAGAATGCTGCTTAGTCACTTGAACTCTTCGAACAAATGCTCCTCAGGTAGAGGGCAATGTTCGAGAAGGGCGGGTCGGCATTCGAGGTGGTGCCCGAGTTACAAGATATGCATCTCAGTAACCCTGGAGCGAGATGTTGTGTCGAAGTGCACCTCCTTGTTCTAAAGCTAATCCATGTGGATCTGAGAGCATGAAGGCCAAAGGTCAATATAGTCACGCGCACGTGTGGTGTGACGCGACGCATTTCATGTCTCTCGTCCTGCCATAATGATCCCACAGATGGACTCCCATAAGCAGTCGCTGCAACAAATATCGGCAGCTACTGCAACTTCAGAAGTATAGTTGTCCTCAGTGGCCTTTGGCTGAATCTGCAGAAATTTACGAAGACGACATCGCAATGTCAACCGCGCGCCAGCCGCACCGGGGGAGAACCTCTAGAATAGCTGCGATGTGCTGGTTGCTCGTTGGCGGCTGACCCGGCGATACGGTCTCCGGATGCATCCTTTTGCTGGCTGACATGCGCAGCAATGACAAGCAGTCATTGCCGCACTGTCAGCCAGGTCAGCCAGGTCAGCCACCGGTCTTTTGGTCAGGATAAAAAGGCCCTTGCATCCTCCCTTTCAGGTCGTGGACATCTCTCTCAGCTTCGAGTAACATCAAGGCAGTCTCCTGTATCTGTATCTACTCGCTAGACGGTCTCTCGCTCTCAGCTACACTCGACACACATCAATCACCACGACCATCACTACTGCTACGATTACCACAGACATGCCCTCCATCAAGATCGCGTTCAAGTCTCTTCAAGCCAAACTGAAGCCAGCCAAGGCTACCGACAACAAAGATCCCAAGCCGTCCTTCATCACTCGTGTCTTCCGCAAGGAGTTGAAGACCTCTGTTCTCGACGCTGATCCTGTCCGCATCTCCAGGGAAGTCTGTCCAGATCTCACTGCATCACCCACTTCCACCGCCGCTTTCTCTCCATTATTAAACTCTTCTTCCTCTCCCACTGTCACCTCTTCTACCCCTCCCTCTCCCACCCCGAATCCCAAATACAGGCGCCGTCTCACCTCGGAAGAAGTCAAGAAGATTGAGCGCTGGGCCAGGGAGCCGCCCAAGATCCGTATGCGTCCCGTGAAGCCTGCCCCTTCCCTGTTGAAATCCATCTTCCTCACTCCTCCTCCCCATCTCGCGCCCGTGCCCAAGGATTTCGAGAAGCGTGCCGAGCACCTCGCGAAGCTCCGGGAGAAGAAGCAGCAGTCTGCCCACGTCCAACATCTGATACGTATGAAGGCGCAGAAGCAACAACGTCGGGGGGAACTGCAGGTGAAGGGGATGATCGAGGCTATCGCAAGGGAGCTCTTCGAGGAGAGACTTCGGTTCGAGGAAGAGAGGCGGGCTATCATCGCGGAGAAGGACGAAGAGATCGAGAGGCGGGACGTAGAGATTGAGAAGAGAGACGCGGAGATTGAGGAGTTGAGCGACGTGGCTGGGAAGCTGGTTGAGGAGTATGGACGCATGGCTGAGCTTTGGAAGGAGGAGTCCCAGCGGAAGGACGAGCTGCTTCATGAGTACCGTCTCCAACTTGCTGCCAATGTGTTGGGCTACGGAGACCTTCAGTGAGGGAGGTGCGTAGAGAGGGTGGGGGATGGAGGTGGGGAACGGAGGTGGGGAGGGGGGACGAGTACGGGGGGTGGGTTGCGAGGGTGGGTTGCGGGGGAGATCAGGAGACCAATTTGCTGCAAGAAAGAAGGAGGTCATGGCACGGGGGTCCTCCCTCAGTTTCTGACACGCGCATCGTCTTCGAGACGGTATATGCGCTGATCGAAGGCAGACATCTAGAGCGTCATCTCGAGATCGACAGCGACCCAGGTTTCGCTCGAGGTGCGATTCGCTATCTGCTCTTGATGTCTTCGCAGTGTTTCTGATTTTGGTTTGACAGGATTTATGCCTTCACTAACGACACATTAGCATCATATTCATACACTCCGCACTCATGCTTCCTCGACACCGTCTCAACGCTGAGCATCGTCACACGACGTTCTCAGATATATCCTTAAGTGAAATGGCTTCATCATGGACATCGGTTTCTTTTCTCTTAGGTCTGCATTGCACGATATTGTTAAGGGTATTGGATTTTCTCTACGATTGTATGATTGTATGGACAGAATTTCTTTTCACAGGGAACAAGAGCTCGGTAGCGACGTATCGTTTCGGATCTATATGGACATGTATTATCTTACTAGGGATTTGTGCTGTAGAGGATATTGTATTTATGAGAGTATACATCGAGAGTTCGTGTTATACACCAGTGTTAAGCTGAGGGCATCGTGATAACTTACATATGTCACATCTCCTCCATTCCAACAAACAATCACTATCATCCCCGGAATATTTCGTATCCTCATATCTGCACGCCCCTCACCGTCTTTCCCACATCTCCATCTCTCTCCTCCAACACCTTCTTGCCCTTCTCCACAAACTCCCTTAATACCTCAACGTCCCCTCCATCTCCTTTCAACGACTTCTCTATCCTCGCGAACGTGCTCGCAAGGCCCTTGTGTATATCGCTTTCTCCACTCTCGCCGACGAATGCAGAGATCTCCTCCATCTCACCGACCCAGCGGTAGGCTTTGGGGAGCATGTCTGGGATGGACCTAGTCGTGCGCTGGAGCAGTGCCGGCTGGGAGTAGGCCAACTCGGAGAGGAGGGCTTGGGAGGTGGCAGGGGAGGAGGCGTGTGCGGCTGGAAGGTCGAGATAACGATCATAGATGGGGAGCGAAAGGGAGTAGCAGACTTACCGAGGATCATCGTGGCAGTCAGGCCGGTAAGACCTTTCTGAATACCCTGTACAACCGTGAATATCAGTAACTTGTGACGGGGACGATACTCACTGCATAAGACATCTTCAGTGCGCTGGCATCACCCACTCCACTTCCCTCGCCTACGAGCGGCTTGATCTTTATGCCATATTTGTTTAGCTGGACGAAGGAGTTCAATACTTCTTCACTATCTGCAGACGCATAGAACGTCGGGTCGTAGCCGTCTCTCGGCGGCCCTCCGATGATGCCAGCATCCACAAACTTGACTCCAGTGCTCGCAAACATATCCCTAATCTTCTTCACCGTGCCCGGATTGACCGCATTGCAATCCGCAAAGACAACTTCCCGTGTCTGCGCATAAACCTCCAAGAAACTCTTTGCGAAAGCATACGCGTCGCTCGGCGGAAGAATACTCAAGACCCAGTCCGCGTTCGTCGCGATATGCGAGAGCGAGACATCCTGCATGCCCGCGTCCTGGGCACGCTTGCGAGTGGCGGGTGATCGACCTTCGAGAGTGGTGAAGACGGTGCAGCCAGCGGAGGTGAAGCGCTTGGCGACAGCAGCACCCATTGCGCCGGCGGCGACAATGGCGACACGGGGGGTCATGGCGGTCGTGGTGAGAGGACTAGTGTCGACATTCTTGCAATGGGACCGGATGCAAGAAGCTATTTGAGGTTATCACGCCTTCCTAGAATAGGCAGTATCCTACTTTTAGACATGTCCGAACGCGTCCGAGTTTCTGCACTTCAACAATGCACGCTCTACGACGACCTCTGCAGCTTGCGCGTTGTCAGTTACTACACACTACGACGACGAGCGCATATGTAGGACGTACTTCTCGACACAGAGACCTGTGGGCGAAATCACTGCAGACGCATGGCAAGTAGCGGGTTAGGTCCACCTGAATCTCCCTGAATTACCTCTGGAACATAGCTACTCGATGTCAGCCCAACCCTCCGCTCGTTTTCGCATTTGATATTGTGCGTTTACTGTGTCTTTATTGCGATTTGTAAGAGTGCATTCCGCTGACCACCTGATGTCTGTAGGATGGCGTGTTACTTCGCGGCGAGACCGCACTGCCTGCGGCTAAACGCGCCTTGGCTAAATTAGAGGGCGACAACCCGATGAATCAGTGGGTTGAGGCTCAATGAATATTTGTTCGTCCATTCACTTCTCGGTGTGGAAGGAAAATCCCGTACATCCTTGTAAGCATTTCAAGTCATGTATCGTCAAGATCTTTAGCCCTACTCAGTCCGTTCTAGTAGATCACGAATGGAGGAGGGATTAGTGAGGATGAGCGGTGTAGAAAATTGACAGGCCAGTTTGGATTCGAGGTAAGCGCCCTTTCACATTCGTTCACGTCGTCAGCATCCCATACAGCAGGAAGATCAAACCAACTCAATACATACAAGCGCATACTGTCCTCAAGTCCGTCGTCCACAAATACGCTAAGGAACCCGTTTTGGTTCTTGGTGGAAAACGGGACCAGGTGCGCAAGGTCGCTGAAGGGTGAGTGAGGCTTTATGACTATTCCTTTTGGAATGGAGGTTAACTGTAGCTAGGTACGGCTTTGAGAATGTCTACACGACGTTGGACGTGATGGCTTGGAACCCGAGGTAGGGCCCACCGCTTAAATTTCAAAATCTGCCATTGAGACCAGTTACTAAGTATATGGCCGTTCTACGAGCTATCGCCCGAAGAACACACTTCAACCAAGGTACAATCCCTCTCACTCTTCCTCCTTTGCTTGTGATAACCTTCTGCAGAAAGTCAACTTCACCTCCATCCCCCTCCGTGCCGTCTTTGTTTTCCACGACCCGCGCAACTGGGCTTTGGACGTCCAAGTGCTCTGCGATGTCATCCAGTCCGGCGGAATCATTGGCGGCCCGTACCTTCCCGTTGAGCAGCAGCTTGAGTCCGGGATAGATGTGGTATTCTGTAATCCTGATTTGTTGTGGCGCTCCGACTTCGAAAGGCCGAGGCTTGGACAAGGGGCGTTTAGAGAGGCTTTTCTTGCCGTCTATCAGGTATGCGCTCTGCGGTACACCGAATGCTGGAAATTAGAACGAGAACATGTTACTTCCTTAGGCGTTGACGGGGAAAAGGTACCCGTGCATTCAGTACGGGAAGCCAACAAAGGCGACGTACAAATTTGCAGAGAAAGTATTGGTAGATCGGCTGGAGGAGATCTCTGGTGTCCGTCCGAGCGTCCATCCAGAAGTGTGAGCAGCCACCGTATATCTGTACTAACCCTAACTCACAGCACTGTCAGTTATATGGTCGGCGATAACCCAGAGTCCGGTATGCTCCTCTAGTTCCCATTGTCATATATACGCTCGTAACCAAAATTGCAAATAGACATCGCAGGTGCGAACGGCGCAGGCTGGTCGTCCGTCCTTGTGCGCACGGGCGTGTACAATCCCGAACAGGGTCCTCCGACGCACACGCCTACATATATTGCGGAGGATGTGGAGGAGGCGGTGGAGTGGGCTATTAAGAGGGAGGTGGAGAGGGGTAGGTAACGTCTGGTAGGAGGTGCGATAATAGAGACTACAGACTGGCTAGAGGTCGGTATAGAGTGGTTTCCTACGTGCTGTTCTTACAAATCCGTGGACATATAAGCTATGCAGACCGCAGCGACACCTGAACTAGTATCAACCTAACTTCTTCTATGTCTGAGCAACTATTCAAAATTGCCATTCTGAATACTGTGCTTGACCTTCTACGAGCTCGACGAAGCGACAGTGGTGTGCCTCTGATGGAAATGCGCCGTCTACTTGCGCCATAGCGAGACGAGTACAACTAGGAAGCACAGCACGAGCAAGAACTAGACGAGCTCCCCCATTCCACAAGAGATATCGAGGTGGGAGGATTTGGTACGCTGAACGTCCATTATCTACATCAGAGTACGCTTGAGGATGCAGTACCACTGCTCTTCTGCCATGGCTGTGAGCGCACTAGTTCTGTGTGGTCATTGGGACGCGAACGTTGAAAGCCTGGCACCCGACTGCATCCACTGGCATATTGCCCCCACTTCGAGGCTTCACAATCGCTCGTAACTGCAAGAGATCAGCATAATGGCCTTTCAAGGTGTCGTGAACGTCGTAGTGGACCTTGTGTTTAGGCTGTGAACCAGAAGACGCATGAGTGAATATTACGACAGCCAGGATAGACATCGCACCTGAGCTCTCTCGAATGTGCGCTGAACGAAGGCAAGGAGTAGGACTCGGGCAACGTGGTTGATAGGAAAGAAGAATCGCGGCTTGGTCAGTTGTCTCGAGCCACAACCATGACTAACCCAGCTAGAAGTATGAATAGTCCCTTCCGCCGTCTTCCCTATAATATAACCAGCAAATATCAAGCCCTTCCAAATCCCAAATGTCTAATAACCATGCCCTCGTCTTCGGTGCCAGCGGAATCTCAGGCATCTCCCTCCTTCGCCACCTGCTCCGGCACCCCTCCTTTGCCTGTGTAACTGGGCTTACTGCACGCCCCCTCACCCTCTCGGCCAAGGAGCAGGAGGTCTTCGAGATCGATGTAGCCTCGCCCAAGCTGCAGCTCGTCTCGGGAATGGACCTCAGCAAGCCTACCGAGCAAGTGAAGCAGTTCCTCCAAGCCAACGTCAAGGACATAAACACCGTCACCCACGTTTTCTGCGTCGCCTACAGAGAAGTCGCTTCGGATATCGCAGAACAAGTCCGAGTCAACATCGCGTTCGTCCGGCACGCCATCGAGGCGCTTGACGAGCTGTGCAGCGGCACCCTTAAGCTCGTGGTACTCCAGACAGGTGGCAAGTACTATGGCGTGGAATACCAGGACGAAGTGACGCTGCAGGCGCCGCTGAAGGAGGAGACCCCCCGTCAGCCCGAGCCGAGGGCTAGCAAGATATTCTACTATGGGCAGGTGGACGTGTTGGAGGAGCTCTCGCAGGGGAGGAACTGGACGTGGGTGGAGGTCAGGCCGGATGCAGTCATCGGTACTGTACCCAGAGGGAACTTCATGTAAGCATACTGTCCATCCCCCTCGCCAGCCATCGTTCCTTCGTCTATGCCACTTATACCTCTCTGCGCCCGTCAGGAACATCGCCGCCGGACTCGCCATCTACCTCTCCGTCAAAGCCGCCCTGCAGCCAGGTAGCACCGTCCCCTTCCCCGCCACGGACGTCTCCTACCAGACCACGCACACCGACACCGACCACGACATCATGGCGCGCTTCGAGATCGACCTTGCGCTCAAAGTCACTTCCAATCCCCAGGTACGATCTGTCCGTCTGCCTCTTCCTTATCCTCTCCTCCGTTCTCATAATACCTATCCCCCCTTCCATGATACACAATCCCTTCGCTTCATTAGCTTTCCAAGAAAGCCTACAACATCGCCAACGGCGACGTCGTCAGCTGGGCTACAAAATGGCCTGGCATATGCGCCTACTTCGGGCTGCAAGGCGCATCCCCATCCACCTCCGGCCAAACCGAAGATATCGTCAAATACGTTGCCGACAACAAAGCCAAATACCTCGCTAAGGTATCGAACAAAGCCCCCAATGCCCAGACGACGCTAGACATCGCCGACAGCGCTTTGTTCTTTACCAGTATGGTTTGCGGGTGCGTGCTTCGTCGTGTAAGCTGTGTTTTGAGCTGATGGTGATGTTAATGGTGGGGGGATTTAGTTTTGGAAAGCAGAACAGGGAGTATGATTTGACGAATGCGCAAAAGTTGGTTGGGTTCACGGAGACTGTTGATACCGTCAAGAGCTACACGGTCCAGTTCGACAGGATGAAGGCGCTTGGTCTGATTGCTTAAATTGGACTGTCGTTAGTGGACGTAGTACGAGTGAGTTTAATCTGCTACATACCTGTCCGTGAGTCGAATCTGATCAGAATTCATTCATGTGAATGCTATTCACCCCAATTACCGAAGGAATGAAGTACGCAATTCAAAATGTAACACGAGACCAATTACCGAAGGAATGAACTACGCAATTCAATGTAACATGACATCGCGCAGCAAGGGAATGAAAACTGTTAGGTATTCATTAATAAATCCAGCACTATCATACTAAACATCAACTACACGTAAGTCAAATTTGTACAGCCGTCTTTACTTCTTCAGCTTCCTTTGTCATCCCCCTTACACGGCAGTCGTAGCGGGAGCAGTAGGGTCGCTCGTAGCAGGCCCACCGCTAATACCGCCAGCAGCGCTCCCGGGTGCAGTTGGCGCCGAGGCCGCCGTTGCGCTGGCCTTGTGCTGGTCCGCAATGCGGCGAGCCTCCTCATGGATATCAAATACCTGCTTGCTGGTAGTCGTGTAAAATTGCCGGACCTTCTGGCCAAATGGCGAAGAGAGCGCCTTGGTGTAGTACTGTCCACCACATTAGTTCATCCTCTGCCGGAACACATGAATCACATATAACCCACCTCGGTGGCGCTCTTGGAAATACCTTTCTGCTCGTCGACCGTCCGCGCCTGCTGGTGGGCAGCATTGACCGCGCTCTGGACCTTGCCAGAGATCGTCTGGTTCTCGCCAAGTGCCTTCGCGCCCAGCGTCTGGTCGAGCGAGTTAAAGTATGCCAGGAAACGCTTCGAGATCCCTTTCTCGTTGTCCATCTGGATGGCGCGTTCAAGGACCTGGTCGGAAAGGGTGTAACCCTTGGCAATGTATTCCGCTACGACTACAGTGGGATTAGATGGTCAGGAGTTGAGCGTACGGCCGAGAGGTACAGAGAGGAGTGAACTTACTGCCAGCGCGGGGCTTGTGTTCTTGGCCGATGTGCCCTTCCGTTGCAGGTTCTTCGTGCTCTTCGTCTGCATGGACAGTTTCCGAGGTTACGGTCAGTTGTGCGCCATCGAGGGTTCCGCCATTAAGCTTTCACAATAGTCAGTCGATGGATTTTGTATAGATGTAAACGGGCTTACCATCAGTGCGGTCTTGGCGGCAGATGGCTTTTCGAAGTGCACAGTCGCAGACTTGGATTCTGTCGCATTCAACTCGATCGAAGTGATCCTGCCGCCAATCTCATGAGTATCTGGCGTCTGTAGCGCAGGAATTGCATTCTCACTTTCCACAGAATCTGGCAAAAGTGCGCGATCAGCTTGAAGATCATAAAACAATGAAAGAGCCCGACATACGTGAAGAAATCACGGAGGTGGTCCTCCGTCGTAGTAGGGGCAATGTTAGAAACCTGCCATCAGCCATCGTTGTTCAGTACGCATGCAAGAGGGTTATTTGTACAAGTACGTACGTTCACTGTGTAGGTAGACATGGTCGTGGGTCAAGGTGGTAATCGGGCAGCAGCGGAGGACTGGCCTGGCTATGTACTGCTCTGCCAAGGGTGTGACATCATCGTCCTTTCCCAAAAGTGCCGGAGCCGGACTTTCGGTAAATCATCGTACTTAGTCGCATAATCCGTGATCGACAAACTAGAATATTTACGCCATGAACAAAAACAAAGAGTGAATACAGCCCAAGTCTAGAAATATGGTATCTAATCCAAACACGACCTTACTATCAAGTAGAGACAGACGATCAACTAGCTCGCCACGAAGACCATCTCCAATCTATCAGTCCATTCGAATCATGGTATATCTCGGTCATCGAATTGAACATCCCGGGTTGAATAACATGCGGGCGATTTTCGAATGACCACATTATTGACCCCCACGCCAGGGCACTGAAGAGGGAGAAATAAAACGGATCTGGCGACAACAATTGTACCGCCGAGGAGGGAGCTGAGGACGGTCGTTTATTCGAGTGAAGGACAGTGGTTGTGCGCGGCACAAGTGTAGCGAGTGCACGGCCGGCACCGTAAAGGACGATCTTGAACGAAAGCATCGTAAATGCCGCCTGCACCAGAAAAACGGCACAGCGTACCTGCTCATTGATCCCGTTCTTCTCTCCGAATACGAGATACCCTCCTACCAACCCTGCTATAAATGAATCTATGCTCCTCTGCTTGCCACCATTCGCCTTCTTGAAGAGGAGCAGAACAGATTTATACACTATTGCCACTTTCGCGAGTCCGGTCGCATGCTGCCATGTTGCACGCAGTATTCCACGCATGCGATCCTGATAGCTACAGTGGATAGGAAGGGACAGGAATGACGATGAGGATGAAGAAACTTTCAGCCTGCAGACAAAGTGCTGTACTCACCGGCCCTTCCCAAAGAGAATAGACATCACCAATGCATGGGCAAAGCGAACCTTTGCGCCATACAGGAACCCATTGCGAGCCCCATGCAGGATCGCCAGACACTCGACGAACGCAGGATTCTGGGAGAGCCTATACCATCTCGAAGCAGTCGTCATGAGTAGATACCAAGAGGAGATGAGGGAGAAATGCGTATATATAAATGCGGCTAGTGGCAGTAGAAGACATTCGCTCGGGTATACCCTTATCTACGCTTCTTCTATCGACCACCGATCGGCAGCTCGAGGCGCTCCAAATATAAACCGGGTCACTGTTGCCATAATGACCACACTCGCAGGCTGGAGAACCTTCAGGCCAGGTTCACGATCAATGATCATCTTGTGCATGCATCAAGTACTATGGAGCTTCAGGAGCATATCAATGCTCTTCAACTGAGGGTTCCATACCACGGAGATGGTGGAGCCCAGAGGCACGCAGACACACCTTTGCGCTAACCGATTGATGAAAGCATGCGTTCATCACCCGTCAATTAGAAGAAGCGGAACTTGAGCTTAACAGCACACTTCTGTCCATTGTTAGCACTACGAGACAAGAGACGGGTGATATCGTATCGTGGTGTGATTCTTCGACAGGATGCCAGGGAGGACGCATATCAAAATCCTCGGCGGCCACACAGGATCAGGGAAGGTCGCAGTTCTCTACGGAGTTCCAAAGAATGGCTCAGATGACGAAGGTAATACAGGACCCGCAGGGCCCAGTAGCAGGCATATCGATGGACTGCGACATCCGACAGGACAAACACCGCTTGTCGGATCTGCGATGACAGAACTGTGAACATAGCAAATGGACGCAGCTGTTTGTAAGATAGCAACACGGCACTCACGGAACGAATTAATGAATAGTCCTGGTTCCGGCTCTTGCGATATGTACAATATTGGGAATCTACTGAAGCACAGCAATGAATCTCAGGCGGACGTACACGATCATCCAATTCCCCTTCGTATCCCGACAATCCACCGCACAAAGGTCCTGTACTTCGCTGATGATCTCGTTCGCTATCTCGTCGGGGATGTCATCTGCGGACTTGAGTTGACTCACACATGGGGATTTAGATAATGTATAGGCCTTACGTAGAAAAGATTGGCGGCAAAAGAGGCGCACCCAGTCAGCGACGGTGGAGGATAACGGGGTGAGTCGAGGGGTCAGAGAGATGTGGGTAACTTTGAAGTTATTGGACTCCAGAAGCTAAGTGTGAGCTATATCGTCAACTTTCGGATATTTTGACGTGAGTACGAGACAATGAGACACACATCTTGGTAATCTTCAGCCGAGGGAAAGAACCACGGATCTAACTGCTCAGGGTCATACCCTCTTCTGCGCAAGACAGCGTGCAGAGCAGACCTAACACCTGTATAAATCCATTGGGAGTACTAGGCTTTCACACGTAATCGAAGGCAAGAGACTCGTACCGGCACAATTACCAAACCCACCAAACTCCCCGACAAAACGACCGCCATTCTTCAGCACAGTCTTGACGCTATCCAGGACGCCCAGCGGGGAACGCTTACACCAGTGAAGAGTGGCGTTTGTGAATACAGCGTCGAACTCGGTCGAAGATGCCAGTTGTTCGAAGAAAGAAGATGAGGCCGGCAGAGCCTGGACATCAGCAACGTAAGCATGCTCAAGGCCATTCTTCTTGGCCTGCGCTATCTGAAGAGATTGATAAATTCACGGCTTACGTGGTTACACGGAGCTTGTGAATCCAAACGCACCATGCTCTCACTTGAATCCACGCCTACGACTATCCCTCCTTGCTGCTGCCTCACAACCTTCTCAATCTCGAGTGTCACCTCCCCGCTTCCACACCCAAAGTCGACGATTTTTTCTCCGGGTTTCGCATCCAGCAAAGAAAGAACGGGCGAAGTGAAGGCGGGTGAATATACGAAGGACGCGGTCTGGTTGTATGCGTTTGCGGCCCAGGTGTCGGTGTAGGCCATGGCGGATTCCCTGAGGGACGGAAGGAGATGTTATGCTTGTACATTGGTATCTTTATAGCTCTGAGCTGTATACTAACAGCCTCGGAATATCAGAGTGCGATAGTAAGAACTGCGGGGTAGAACAGTATCGTTCGGCCGAAGGTGGTCAGAGGACGCTCGGCCGATACGATTGTGAGTTGTTACATGCTACCCAGGCAATGCACATCTAGAGCACTAGTGTTATCGCAGTGCAAGGTCGCGGAGGGAGAGTGTGGCAGAGAGTATGGCAGAAGGGCCGAGCAGAGGGGTAGATCTGCAGGCAGATTCTGCGAAGGTAGGAAAGCTTCGTCCCAAGATGGCCACAGGAGTGCGTCGTATAGCCGGTATTACTAATTCACTGTAGCGACCACCGTCAGTCCGGAAGGATTGGATGGCTTTTGGCAGTACTCGTACGATTTCAAGATTGGATTGCAAAGCAAGATATTGCGATTTGTAGCAGGTTAGTAGCAAAGTGCTCGCAATGGACACGTAAAACCATATTCATGGACGAGCAGTTTCCCTCAGCCATTGTCTTACTTCGTAAGAATTCTAATCCTGTCAGCCGACGCGAGGTCAGGGTGCACATATGTCGCTGCGCTTGACCACATCCGTATGCGGGTCCCAGTATTGTACACTTTGAGTACAAAGCGACATCCGAAAAATGGATCTATGTCTGAAGATCTGAAACCCTGTGCCTAGAATTTACGAGGCATTGTTTGTTAGCAATTCCCTTTTCTGTGTTTCTCGCCGAATTCCGACGCTGTGGAATTGTTTGCCACCGGGGGCAGCGAGTACTCGAGTTTGCTGGTCATGTGAGCTCAAACTCACGGCATTATATGCGTTCACAATGCCATATTTAAAACATAGAAGCAACTGCAAAGGACAAGGCACAACTCTGAGCCACTGCAAAGTAAAAGGCACAACCCTGAGCCACTGCAAAGCGAAAACCACAACCCTGAGCCACGCGACAGCCACATATCCAAATCGGGCCCTCCAAGGAAGCTTTATCATTGTGGCAGCGCTAGCTCAACGCCGTTTCACAAATTCTTATCTGAAATTCGGGCCACTCCACATCTTCTGGACCGTGTCTCATATACTGTTGTCTCCGAGCATATAAAAGGCAGTCGCGAACACGGATACGTTCCCAAATACTTTTTGCATCTACCCGCCGTGCAATTTCACACTTTCGCGCAAGTCAACGACGTTCGCCACCACCAACGCTGACAACGACATCAACAATGTTCAAGTTCAACATCGTCAAAAGAATCAAGGGTCTTGCCACGCGCAAGGACGCCACACCAGTCACTTCTGCCACATCCAAGGAGCCCGCTGTCCACAAGTATCCCTCGATGATACGCCGCCTCTTCACGAAGAGGTCAAAATCTAACCTACTTTCTCTCCCCGTCGCTACGCCCACCGTCATCATTGTCATCCCCGCTCCTACTCCCGTCCTTCCTAACCCTGACATCGCCACAAGTGGCTCTCCTGGGATTGATCTGTCTTATCATACTAGTCCTACCCTGCTCCCTAGTGTCGTTATGCCAAATACAGCGGTCGCCGAGGTGTTCAAGGCTCCCTCTGCTCCCGCAACTGCTGCCACGTGCCTCACGGTCGACAAGTCCAAGACACTGTACGACGACAAAGCACACTATGTCCGTACACTGATTGGTGCTAAGAAGGAGATGGACTCGTACCGAGCGCGTGCGGAACGCGCAGAGTCGGAGCTGGAGCGTGTAAAGACGGAACTAGACGCGCTGAGGCTCCAAGCCACTGGACGGGAGATTCTCGACAAGGAACGTGCCCGCATCAGAGCCCTCAGGCGGAACGTAGAGGGAGAGAGAGAGCTGCTCAGGCATGAACGTGTTGTCCTGGAGAAGTGCAACCGGGCTATCGAGCGGAAGAAGAAAGCCCTCGTCCGAGGGAGGACATATGTAGAGCAGACTCGGGCGCTCCTGGCCAGGGAGAAGACAGTCGTAGAGAGGGCTAGAAAGGCTCTTGTTCACGAGAAGGCGTCTACCGAGAGAGCAAGGGCCCTTCTGGTTAGGGAGAAGACGGTCATCTCGAAGACCAAGAAGTCACTCGTCGAGGAGATGGCGTCCACGGAGAGGGAGAAGGCGCTCCTGGTTCTGGAGAAGACGGTCATCGAGGAGGCGAAGAAGTCACTTGCCGAGGAGAAGGCATCCACCGAGAGGGTGAGGTCGCTCATACACCGGGAGCGACTTGTTGTTGAGAAGACCAGAAAGGCCTTGGTGCAGGAGCGCAGGGACCTCGGCGCTGTACAGGCGGCTTTGACGGAGAGCGCAGAAGAGCTCGAGAAGCTGTACCACGATTGCCTCGAGCCTTTCGAGGAGAGCAAGGGAGTGTTCAGGGAAGTCGGGTGGCAAGTCAGGAATTGCAAAGCCCTGACTCGCTGTCCGATGTATGGCGATGAGGGCTCCGAGGAGGACCCTGCCTTTGACGTAGGTATTTCATACCACCAGTTTCGATGCTCTGCTAACCTTGGACATATACAGCTGATGGCAGAGAAGAGAGAGAAACTACTGGCCAGGAGAGAGATCCGGCGCCGTCGCGCGATATCGGGCGATGACCGTCTGACGCCATTACCAATGTTCAAGTCTCGTTCGCATCGAACAAAGGTAAGCCTACCACTATTCTCGAGCTCACGTGAAGTTACTCAAAGAACGGCATTTTACAGGAAAAGTACACGAGAATCGCTTCCCAGACCTCGGTCTCCAGTGGACATTCAACACTTACTGACACTGGCTCGGTCGTCTCCGCGGCGACATCTACGGATTGTGACACGCCGCCAGCCTCTCCCACAGCTGGTTGCTTCAAGATATCCAAACAGAACGCCTGGACGTAGCTGTTCGCGGACGCATGCAGCGAGTGGATGATAGAACCTGATATCCGGGCCATTGCTGGCACGAGCATCACGCTGCTAAGGCAGATACACGGCTCTCGCTGTGATACTACAGCTCAGTGGACCGGGCCGCAGACTAGTGCCAATCGTACAAACCAACGTCCAGCATGCACGCAAGCCCATGCCATAGGTGACGTCGATGGCGAAGCACAAGCTTGGAATTAGATCCAACGCAGTTGCGAGGCATCAATTTTGATGTTCTTCGGGTGGTTGTTAATTAGGTTACTGAGACGTAGATAAGTTGTCAGACTCACCCTGTACTTAACGAGAGGGTTTTCTGCAAGGATGATACTGTGGCGTGACACGTTTGTGGCTAATCGCGTGTTGGTCACTGATCATATGACATGTCACGCACACACATTGGAAGTCTGGACTGACACCGGGTCTCCGACGCCGAACACCCTTCCTCGAGCTCCACAATCGCGTTCTTGTGCGCCCTCGGCTCGGATGGTCTGGCCACACAACCGGCCACAACGCTCCAGTGACAGTCTGCCGCGGGAATTTCTACCCCTTTCAGCCACTCCCATGCTGTGCCTTGGCTTGAGCAAACTTCCGCCGTGCCTTTATATTCCTGCTAGGCACCCTTTGTTTACTTCCATCTTGCTCGTCGTCGCTACGTCTTTTTTCACTTGTCCTTACGCGGAACAATAGAGTCGTCATAAGCGAGGAGGGGCATCACCGCGAAAATTTGACTTGGAGGAATGTCCGATTTATAGCCCGGACTACAGGTGCGCCAATTTTTACTTCGCAGCACGTCTCGGAGGAGAAGAGGCCTTCTGCTTCATGCGTTCATCCGTCAAGTACTTGCGATATCATTCATGAATTGTTCTAGGCTTTTTTGATTATGGGAGAGCTACTCACAACTGTCCAGACTGCCCGCCGCGCAGGCCAGGCAGTCTCCCAGCCGACAAAGTCAATTCCCTCTCTGCCAATCTCCATCCCAACGCCCCGACGCAGAGCTGC
Source organism: Neolentinus lepideus HHB14362 ss-1 (assembly GCA_001632425.1). Taxonomy (NCBI): domain Eukaryota; kingdom Fungi; phylum Basidiomycota; class Agaricomycetes; order Gloeophyllales; family Gloeophyllaceae; genus Neolentinus; species Neolentinus lepideus. Next base: position 116,540 of record KV425628.1, read on the forward strand.
ATTGCCCACTGGCTCACCAGCACGCAGAACGGAGTCATCAGACCTCCTGTTCGACATGTCACCCGTCAGATCCACGTCTGGCTTGGTTCTGCCGCGCCCATTGTCGAATAAATCTGAGGAGTCCCGAGAGGAAAAGTCAGCTGCGCGTGCACCTTCAGACCCCCTCGACGACCTTAACTTTGTGGAGGTCTCGTGTGTGCATGGGAAGGAACCATCACCCGAAGAGTTGTTTTTGTACACGATCCCTACCTTGTCAAAACAGCCGTCGGCGATGGTGCAATATCCCTATTCTCAAGCCCGCATCAAATCCGTATCCTCTCCGTACAAGGGACTCCATTCGCAGTCAAAAGTTGCGGGCACAATCCCTTACCATGGACGACAATTCCGCGATGATGGTGATCGAAGTGAAGACGAGTTCCAAGCGTCCTCATTTGATAGTCTCTCAGATGCTGACCGATCACAACCCTATGACGGTGAGCCGTCGAGGCGATCAAAAATTATTTCCCATGTCAAAATTACGGGATTCGTTCCTTCGACTCAAAAGGTCACTCCTCGGCACTTGCCTCAGAGCTCACTGCATCTCACGCCGGTCAACACTCGTCACTGAGAAGACTTGGGAGGCGGTCCGATGACAGCTTGAACCCTGCAGCTCGCAAGCATTGACCAAAAGTACTCTACCCTTGTGATGTGGGCGCATCATGGCGCAGTAATGGATACGACTGGATAACGTTGTGAGTGTTCCGTTTGATGTTGGCCTTTTGAGCGCTGATTATTTACTTGTGTCATCTCACAGTCGCATGACTATACCCATCATTTTTATTTCGGAAATTGTGGAATACGGAGCTCTCATTCCATTTCCCCAACCATCGAGTGGGACCCTAACCAACCCACAAATAATCCGACCTATCCGGGCATCATTGACATCTGCCTGGAGAAAATGACACTCGACGGCATCCCTTTTTCGCATCTCATTCGTCGTTCTCAGCATCAGCATCGGCCTCATTACTTTTATGTGCAGTTTTCGCTTTCTCTATATCATTTGGGTGTACCTTGTAGCTCTAAATCGTGTATTGTCTACTTACATTTATCAAAGGGTTCCTTGCTGTTAGGTTGCTCGGGCAGTCGCCGGTGTATCTGTGTGCTCCAAAACTCAGACACCGAGGATGTCTTAATGAATTCAGGCACCACCTGTGCTTAGGCTGTTTGATCATTGATCGGGGGAGCCCTCGTATTCCGAATGACTGAAAGTAGGCAAACTAGTGATCTGCGTCCTTGGCAGAAGGCAAGGCCATTATCTAACCGAGCCCAGGGTAATCTCAGGCAGGTCGCATGGGGCGGGATGCAAGTATTTAGGACAGCTAAATCAAATTTTCAGATGAGAACGTACCTGGTCCTCGAGCACTGCATCGATGCTTGCGAGATGACCAGGTACACCAGCTAGCCACCGGCTACGGCATTCGGAGCGGACTCTACATACCCTCCGAGTCTCCCGCGTAACGACGACTTGCCTTTCAAGATTTATTACTCTATAATGACTGGTCACCGTGGCAGTGAACAAACGCCCTTGATACACGAGGATAGAGACGTACGTTAGATCTACTCTCCTCAAAGCGCCGTTCACATGAAAAACGGCGCGCACGACATATATCTCCAGTGAGCGCTTGAGCGTACCATATTCTGCCCAACAAATAAATCATATCTTGATGTCTTCGAATTCGCGACCCAGGGTCTTCGCTGAAGTTTGACGCGAGCGATTGTGCTCCCTTCCCAATAGAAGATCGGCACAGACCATGGTAACCAACACATTGCATTGTCCAGTGCCTATCAGGTAAGTCATTTCGTGGCTTGATATTCCGGTCCATGCTTGACAGTGTTAAGAATACCCCAGACTTCGTAATCCAGGGTTCGGGTTCCGGAACACAGCTTCTCAGGAAAGTAATTTAACAGCTCTCGCAGCCGTTTTGACCAGGCACGGGAGCAGCTGATGCTGGGTCATGATGAGAAGAGTGGGTTTAACGGCTTATCGCTATCATTCTTTGGGCGCTCACCTGGACGGCGGGGCATTGTCGCATTTCCGAGGGGCTGTATCGAGTCCAAATTATGATTATACTAATATAAACACATTCAGAATCACGGGAGTAGTAAAGACGAGGAAGGCAGCTGGTATCACTGTTCTCTGCGCGGGATCCTTCGGACAAACTCTAGTGATTGTCCTGACGATATTAGACGCCACATTTGATGGTGTTCAGATTCCAAGCAGGTAAAATAGCTATAGGTACATCTCCTCGGAAAAGAGGGATGTTCCAGAGTCGGACCTTGTTATGAGAACTTGAAAGAAGAAAATACGTACTACCATCGGGGGTTATCTATCTATGGGCTCGCAGGGAAGCCGAAGCATGGGTTCGCGAGAGCCCCGCCCATGGGTAAATTCTGCATTAGGCCTCTTGAGCATGATGTAGACACAATAGAATCAGACATGATAGCAGATAACTGTAGTGTCGAGTTCATCGCCATACCGTTGCTGCCCCAGCAAACCACGAAGCAATTGATGCGGCGGGACTTCGAGAAGCCTTATGGGCGCCAAGTGGTGCCAAACACGGATCAACTTTGGCACCGCGGTCACGTGGTCATACGCGCTGGAGCAACTCGAACCGAGGCGACGCGTACCTCAAGACTAATTAAGACAGACTCTACTATGGCTCTTACTTCACAACGACCAGCATGGCAGACGGATGAACTCGATGAAGAATGGATTGAACCCGACGACCTGGACGCTCCAAACGACTCTACATGTTCTATTTCGCTAACGGCACCTTTGGGCAACTCGATGGTGGCACGGGGTGATAGTGGGGAAGCTGGTGGAAATAATGAACAGGAGGAGGCGATGAGAGAATCCGGTGGTACGTTCTTGATTCGAGAAGATGTCCCCACTGCACCACTACTACCCAAGACGCCCGGCCATAACAAAAATGTGATAAAGGACTTCTTCACACCGCTTCCTCTGGAGAAAATGTTTGAACCACCCTCCCCTCCTTCTATAAATTCGGCTTCCGCCTCTCAATCTGATGCGATGGGTTCAGTAGACCCATCGCAACATGACGAGGTCGGCGCATCTGGAAGTGACACAGATTCCAGTGAACACCAGGATGCGATGGCAGAAAACGCATACCATCCAATGCAATGTCGGTTCACATTCTCTGTTCCAAGAAGCCACGTTCTGGCTTCAAACACGCCCCAAGCGCAAAGCACACCGGGACTACTTCGCTTTGCCCGCCGCGGATTACTGCCCGCAACGGATCCACGTCTACGACTGTTCCAACTCCAGTACGACACGTTTACTCGAGATCACCTCTCTCAGCTAGTGGACTCCATAGCGGTGAACACTCCTTCAGGTAGTAGCGGGGGTGAGCCCAGTCCAGCGGTGAATGACGCGTTTGCCTGTATGGCCACCCAACTATCCCGCGTCTCCGAAACGAGCTCTCCATCACGACTACGAAGCATCAAGCGCATTAAGCTGAGTCCAACGAGCGACTACGGGGATGACGAGGGCCACAGGGCAATCATTCGTAGACCCATACTGCGTAGAGACTATGTGAGCGAGTCAAAGTCGCTGATGCAGCAGATCAAGCAGGCCCGAGACTTTTCCACGATTTCCACTCGCTTAGAGGCGACGTCGCCACTGACTCGAGCCATCGAGGCCCAGAGGGACGGTGTGGTGGCAGAATCCTCACCCCAGCAAGGTACGTTGCGCTTTTGATATCGATATGCTTCACGACTTAGCAAACATTTCGCAGGCATCCCGTCTGTGACCCCTGCGCTGCTAGAAGTCCCAAAGAACGATACAGACGAGAAATCCTCTAGCCAAGGTAGCACAAACTCCAAGAGAGGGGTGTATTCATCTCTAAGTTACCGTCGGCAGGCCGCGGATCTCATGGAACTGATCAGAAATGACATGAAGGGACAAGGTCGCATTTTCTCGGGAGACACCATGGTCTCGCACGTCGCAGGGACTGAATCGCAGTCAACAGCGAGACAGTCGGCTTCTACTTCGCAGCGAACAGCATCTGTATATGGGCGTACCTACAACAAGGAAAACACCGCGGAGTCGACCGAGCATATTCAGATATGGAGTCCTACAAGGAGGGAGAAGCTGTCCAGTTCGACGAGTGGCACAAGGTCCTTGAAGAAAGCGAGCCCAAGGAAATTACGCCGAGTGGGTTCTGACAAGAGCCTTCATGCCAAGACACCGTTTGAGGTTCCTGCTGTTACTGTCTTCACAGCGTGGACAGAATCAGACTGTGCAAAGCCTGTCTCTGCATTCATGGCCATGCCCTCGGCTCAGTCTTCTCCGAAGGAGCCTCCACTACCACCCGTCAGTGCTGGGCTGTTGGCTCCTCCAACAGAGCAGTTGGGAGGCTATCTATCGGCGTCGCTTCGGGCACGAGCGGGGGAAGATTTGAACCGCTTTGTCTCATCCAGCACGGCGTCTGGCACCACGTTGACGGCGGGTAGCAGCATCGGCTCGTGCAGCAAGCACCCTGGTCCCGCACAAATGACCAGGATTGGGCCAGGAGATATACCGCCTCTGCCTGATAGAGTCGGCAAAATGGTGTATGACAAGGAGTTGATGAAGTGGGTGAAAGATACTGCCAAGGCCACTGGCGTCCACGCCGACGACAGCCATCCCCGATCGGAGACAGACGGCACCAGCGAGGATCCTTTCCGGGACATCGAGAGCTTCAAGGACGATGATACCACGATGAGCAGGCATTCCCGTCGGCTGTCGGGTCAGTCACACAAGGGAAGCGAGATGAGCCGGATAACAGAGGTGGAAGAGTCCGAGTCTGAGGACGAAGAGGAGAAAGAGTTGACGTCCTTCTCGATCGGCGATCCCCCGAGCCGCGTTGTCCAGGTCATGACAGGCGATACTGACAGCGAAGACGAGGATGAAGACTTTGACGAGCAGGCTGTTGAGTCGGAGGAGGATAGCGAAGCGGAAGTGTCAGAACTGGTCGAGATGTCAGCATCAATGTCCATCGACGACGTGGGTCCGGGTTCTGGCTTGCTGCCTCAGGCCACGGCGCCGTCACCCAAGCGCCACGCCAGTCCTGCTAAGTTTCGAATCAGTCCTAGGGGGAGAAAATCAACTCCCCAAGTCTTCAGTACGCCTCTTCCCTCTTCTCTGCGGAGCACTAGCTTGGCGCCTACTCCACTGCGGTCAGCGATGAAAAGCAGCAGCATTACACCCAATAAGACACCTACTTTCTCATCTGGGCACCGGCGATCGGTCAGTTTCTCAGATGGGAAACGGGAGGGGCAGATTAGAGACCTGCACAAAAATACCAGAACGTTATCAGCGCCTGAGGGTGATGCGTCTAAAAGGATATCTCCCCGAACATGGCGCATTTCAAATATGATGGAACAACTAGAGGGGTCAAGTGAGTTCAGTTTGGTTTCCAATGCAATGAATCACTGATGAGGCTGTCCTGGTCAAGGTTATGAGGAGGAATCTCCGTCCAAGGCTGCTAGCTCTGCGAGGCCGCCCGCGGACGAGATCCAGCCGTTTGCGTTACAGTCTGCGGCTCCGAATGCCAAAGCGAGCGTCAGTAAGGCGAACTCTGACCGGCGAAATCTGTCGCGGTCTCCAAGTGTGAGATCGCCCAAGTCGCTCTCGAAGAGCGTCAAGGACAATGCGACATTCCTGACAGAGTGCTCATTTGGCGTTGCCCATGACAGGCTAGTGCAAGTGATAACTGATGTACAGCCTTTCGAGCCGTACTGGGAGGAGCTTAGCGTTATCGATCTTTCGCGCAAGAACCTTGACAGTGTGGCGAGGCTGAAGGAGTTTTTGCCGCGGCTAGATTCGTTGTGTCTGTAAGTGTGGGACAGCATTTCAAAGTGATCTGCAAAGGCTAATAATACGGTCTTGAATATCGCCCACAGCGATGCGAATCAGGTTTCATACCTCAGCGGCATCCCAAGTACGGTGCGATCTCTGTCTGTTGCATCAAACGTGTACGTCTGGTTGTGACACGTATTTACATGATTTACCCTTGTTTGACCGGCTATCTGGGCGGTGCGTCGTCGTCTCGTTTACAGTCTCACGAGCATCGCTTCGTTCAGTCATCTTCTCAATCTCGAGAACCTCGACATCAGTGGGAACGACTTGGATTCGCTGCGTCGTGAGTGGCCTCTAGTGTCCTCACGAGAATTAAACCACTAACGGCGTGGGAATTGCTAGAATTGGAATGCCTGCGCCATCTAAGGGAGTTGCGAGCCGACGGCAATAAAGTCACGAGCGTTGACGGGCTCGAGAAATTAGATGGTCTGGTCAAGCTGAGTCTAGTGGGTAACGCAATCCATGATGTGGACCTGGAAGGATGTCGATGGTACGTTAGAGTTCATGAATCATTCTGGAGGATCGATCAACTGGTGGACATGGAACTGATCAAGTGTGGGACAGGACACGGCTGGAGATGCTGAATCTTCGTGGAAACAGGATCGAAACGATCAGAGGGCTGGCCTGCCTACCATCGCTGCAGCTGCTGAACCTTGGTGAGTTGCTTCTTGAGCTTCGCATGACGCTCGGTGCCTATGCGAGGCGGTTCTCGAGATCGAATTACGTGATAATTGACCGGTGGTGATTATTTTGATGCGCAATGCTGATTCTCTGGACAGAGAAGAACCGATTGGGTGAGCTGGACCCGCGCGGGCCTATGCCGCGGCTACGGATCCTGCGGGCGAGTGGCAATCGGCTGCAGGAGTTGCGTGCAGCGAGCTTTCCGAATGTTCGGACGCTGTATTTGGACGATAACTACCTCGGGGGTCTCGTAAAGGGGGGCCGGCTGACCAAGCTGGAGAACCTGAGTCTGAGGAACCAGCGCGGGCGTCTCCTGTGAGTATGGTCACATGTGTGATTAAGGTCGGATGCTGATCTGTGGAAAGGAACGTGAGCTTGCGCGATGTGCGCGATGTGAAGAGGCTGTATCTATCAGGTACGCGGGAGTTTAAGATTTCCGTTCATTCAGGGCGTAATGCATTACAGGGAACGCGCTCAAGGCTGGGTTCTTGGACGAGGCGTGCTACAACCTGACGTATCTGGAACTGGCTGGGTGCCGACTGGCGACGCTGCCGGGGAATATGGCGAAGCTGGTACCTAATCTGCGTGTGCTGAACTTGAACTATAATTTCTTGGAAGATGTGCGGCCGCTGCAGGGACTGACGAGACTGAAGAAGCTGACTGTGATTGGGTCTCGGTTGAAGGGAACCAAGGAGGTGCTCCGGGTGGTGCGCGGGATGGGCGAGGCGGAGGTTGTGGACTTTAGGTAGGGTATATTTCGAGCATGAGCGTTTCTGTCTGACTTTGATATGCAGGATGAACCCGTGCACGCTGAGCTGGTATGTGCCTCTTCTAGACAAGGCTGTGGGCAGGCGCTGGGCCGAGTGGGACGGCGAGTTTCGGCGGGGGCTGCCGACCGCAGTGTACAGTGCGCGGATGGCGTACCGGGGCCACGTGATGCGAGCGTGCGCGGGGCTGCGGGAGCTGGACGGGGTGGAGGTGACGGCGAAGGAGCGGGAGAAGGCGGCGATGTTTCTGGCGGCGGCGGGGAAGGACCGGGGCTATCGGTGATGTCGGCCGGGAGTCGGTGATGTCGGCCGGGAGTCGGTAATGTCGGTCGGGAGTCGGTGATGTCGGCCGGAGCTGGGCCGAAAATTCAAGTCCGCGTGCCTGGCAATAAATAAATAATATTTAACAAAATGCAATATGTCCATATATGCGCGAGCCAGGGCAACGGTAGCCGGCGATGTCGATCTGTGGGGGTAATTGAGTGATAAATTGCAGTTCTCGGGGCACAGCATTTCTGGACTGGCATCGGTCGCGAATAGGCACGCGCGACTCTGCACGGCGGGAATGGAACGCCCCATATCAGGCAGCCACCCACCCCCTCCCCCTTTAAATACCCCCCGCCCCCGACGTCCTCCACCAGCCTCCTCGTCGTCGGCCACAGCGCCCAATGCTCGAAACACCCCCGCCAGCACTGCTCGCCGACGTCCACATCGCCCAGCTCCAGCTCGACTGGTAAGTTTCTCTTCCCCGCTGTCAGACCTGTCACCCAGCACCCGCCGCTTGCCGTGACAGCCAGCTTAATCCTGCACAGCTTGCGCGTCGATCGACGTCCCCGCTGACCTTGTTTTTTTACACAGCGTAAAGCCTACCCACGACCGTCTCCTGCTCGTCCGCAACGACGACGCAGAGCATATGTGAGTTTTTCGTGCGACACACACCCCTTTTCTGCTGACGTCGCCTAGCACCTTGACAGACTTTGACTATCACTCCCGCCGCATGTCCAGCTCGGCCACCTCTGTCGCAGACTCTGACGCGTCGTTCTCGGAGAAACGTTCCGCTACCCCCCACGACTCCCCAGACCCAAAGAGAAGGCGCCCGACCCTCTCTCTCGACAACCCCGCCCTCGACTCGGACGCCGCTAACCGCGTGCAGCTACCCTCCATTTTCGAGTCTTTCCAGGACCCCTTCCAGCGCGATCCCCTTCGCCGCCCGTCGCTCCCCAATCTCCCCTCTGACCGCGCCAGACTTCCTTATCCTGGTGCCACCTCCTCTCCCCGCTCGTCCCTCGCTGGATCTGTCCAGCCTGGCCTCGCTTCGTATCAGTTTCCCAGCCAGCATTCTTCTGATGCCCTCGGCCTCCAGCACGACCCTTCGGGTCAGCGTCCCAGGTTAGCCGCAGACACTCAGCTGGGAAGCCTTTTCCTTCCCAGCTCCCACAGCGAGAACTCTGCTTATATAAATTCTGCCGCCTCCAGCTCTACTTCGTCCTCTTTCCTGTCAACTCCATCCACATTTAGCTCCCCGCTATCTCCAGAGTGCGTTTTTTTTTTCGGACACTCCGGTTTCTCATCAGTTTTCCCCGTTTTCATCTGATCACCGGGCTTACGGAACCGCTTTATACAGGCCTGGCGCGCAGTCTGCTGCACACGCACTCAAATACGATGACAGTATGCGTCACTCTTCTCTAGGCGGCCCCCTCGCCAGCAGCCAGATGTTTGGGGGCACCACTCGTATCTCAGGCCAAGACCGTTCCAGAGCTTACAGTGGTGGCTCCGCCGAGAGCGTCAAGTCTGAGCAGTGGAATTTTCCCTCCCCGGATCTCGTCATGCCTCATTCGTCGTCTTACAACATCCCCGGCTCGCCGCAATCGTCGTCGACTGTGCCGTCCATCTCGGTCACTGCATCCCCCTCGCGCTCGCCCCAGCAGATCCCTCAATCGTCGCTCGTAGAGCGCCCCCCTAGGAAGCGCGGCAAGCTGCCCAAGCACGTCACCGACTATTTGAAAGAGTGGCTGCACAGGCACTCGGACCACCCGTATCCGAGCGAGGAAGAGAAGAAGCAGTTGTGCCATGCTACTGGTCTGAGCATGAGCCAGGTGTCCAACTGGATGATTAACGTGAGTGCGATCATGTTGGACAGATGATGGGGGGGACAGCTCTTTCAATGCTAACTGATCATCATGTGGATCGCTAGGCTCGCCGCCGGATCCTCGCCCCCGCACAAAGAGCGGCGTCTAATCCGTCCACGACGAGCCCGTACCCCGCCTCTCGCCCCGCCACCTCTACCACTGCTCTCCTCCAAAACGGCCGTCGCGCGTCGATGCCGACCGACAGCCTCCAGCTGTACCACCCCCTTTCCCTCCAGTCCTTGCCTGCGCACCATTCCACGCCCGACTATATGCAGTCGCGGCACATGATGGGGGCGCAGCGCGCCTCCATCTCTGGTGCGTACGGCGTGGACTATAACACGAACCGCCTCGGGTACGTCGGGCAGAGCTCGAGCCATCACTACCTGTCGTCGCCATCGGTCCCGCTGAGTGTGCCGGCCCCGCTGTCGGGGTCGCCGCTGTCGTTGCATGGGTCGGGCGGGTATCCGCAGGCTCAGGGGATGTATGCGCAGCAGTCGCATCACCATTCTCATTCGGGGGGCGGCTATCTCACGGGCCAAAATAGCGGCGGCAACGGGGGCGGAGGTGGTGCACGCGACCGATACTATTCGGATAGCAACTCGCAGAACGGGTCGGCGCCTGGGTCTGGGTACCCCACGCCTCAATAATTTGCACTAGTGCCCTAGTCTCGTCTCGTCTCTCTCTCTATATCTGTTCCTACTTCTTGATGCAGCCATAACGACAACGACCAGAATCAAAAATCGCAGATGTGTATTTCTTCTTGCTTGACGACGTCTTGACGAAAATGAAAGGACGGTCTCCCATCAAGTGTATCCTGTAGGGCATTACGGCAAGGATGCTATCTATGTGCCGGGTACGTCATGGCATGTGACGGGGCTTACCCGCAACTGGACCCGGACGCGCTCCGATTGCCGCACCGAACAGCATCAACTAAACATTCGAATATTCGCCACTGCCCAGTGTTTTATATTATATTATCGGGGGGCCGCGCCGCCCTGTTGTGTCGATTGCTATTTTTACGTTTCCGTCTAATAATCAGGCCTTTTCGGGTCGCGACGTCTTGTTTCGGGAGGGGTGTTTCCTGGCGGCGTGTTTCCTGGCTGCGCGCTTCGTTGATGCTCTGGACGAAGAAGGGTCCAACGATGGCCGCCGGTGCTTGCCTTTTCGGATGCTCGGTGTTTCACTTGTGGCTTCGGTTTATTGCTCGCGGACACTCGGACACTCTCTTGGCCTTGTTATAGTATAGCATACTCCCGCCTAACGATACCTGCAATGCATATATCCGTCTAGAGCCTGCGTTGTATTTCTTGCCGTAAAATTAAACATGCACGAGATTACGTTTGCTGAGCCGGATTCCTCACGCGTTACCTCACGGGCCAGAGCTTGAGCTTGATGAACCTTGATACTGGATGAATTGAGAACCACGGCCTTGTTCCACTCGCGGCGCCCTCCTCTCTGATCTCTCCGCGCGAATCTTGCAAAGATCCTGTCCATTCCGCACGGCCCTACGCCGGGCTGCACTTTACCGGCATCGATCTTCCAGATCCTGCACGGGATAATCCATTTATCCATAATTAACGGGGTGCCGGATCACTCCTCGCCTACAGCAATGCCAAACAAGGCATTATTTTATTTACAGCGGCTACATCTTCCACTAGAGCACGCTATAATAGCCTCCAGAGCTACGAACCGTTTACTTTGCGGATACAAAGAGGCATTTGATTACTCAACAGGTCTCGTCATGACGCTAAGCGGATAACGACATTTAGTGACAGATCAACCACCAGATGCCCTCCACCGCTCCAGCAGGTTGATAAGACTTGCCGGGTGGAGATGAAGGCGCAAACCGGCTATAGGACAAAACAACCACATACTTTATCCTCTCCTCAATGACCGTCGCGGGGTCTATTCCGAATTCTATGTCGCAGAGAAGAACGTACAAAAAGATCTTGATGTATTCCATGGGTAAGCCGTCTCACGCATACGGCATAGACACCACCCGCCGACGTCCTCCGAGCGCCCGCTCGTGTCTTATCGGGATTTAAGGGATGGTACCTTTGACTTCCACTGAGAAAAAGGTACCATCTCACCCAGTAATAGGAAACAAAGTTACTCACTTTGCTAGCGCAGACTTGTACTCTATACACGCTCGGTTCCCATTTAATGGGCTGCCGTTGAGAAACGTGAGGATGCTGGAAAATAGCCCGGGCACAGCTCGGGCTCTCGCGATTGCTCAGGTCTTGTGATTACAACAGCCGACGGGAGCACAGTCAGAAAATACGACATCATATTGATCAACATCCAGACGATACACGAGATTCAGGGCGAGGACGGGCAGGTATTCAGGTTCGTATTGATTTTCGTAGCACAGTTGTTGGTAACGTTATGCCAAAGGATGTTTGCAGGATGCATCACGCTGTTCCTATAGACGAACGGCCTCTGCATTGGAATACGGTCGTCCTTGGCAGCGACCCGAATCCGTGTGATGGGGGCGTGCACGCGCAGCGTCTCGCGGACGACCAAGTCCGGGTACGGCAGGCGGAGAACGCCGTCTTACAACGTCAGTGAGTCGGGGCTTACAGACAGCAGGAAGGATCGAAGGGTTCTCTGGGAAAGTGCGTTAGTATTCAGGTAAAGTGATTTCATGTCCCGCCACGATGGCAAAGTATTTCTTCGATACTCATATCTTGGGACTCTGTCACACTCATGTTAGCACGGAATTTACGGTGAATGAGACTAGCAACAATCCTTGAATATTTGGGAGACACCCACCGAGCACGCTAAGTAAGACCCACGATCGTTTGATCGGCACGTTTTTCATGTTTAGCTATCTTTGCGGTCTTACCATTTATCGTCTGTGACGAAATAGTATCTTATCGCTCATCAATCAGTTGCAGTCCTATACGCCTCATTGTATAAGTCGCCCGAGCCAAGGTCAAACTGTTCCTCCGCTAAATCACCATGTATCAGGGCGCAACACGCATCCAACAGCGTCTGAGGGACTGAAGTATCTCCTCAAGAAAGGGAACCACACTTGTAGAATGGTCATCACGCGAAACTTGCACGCCGTGGACCCATGACGCTACGCGCGTGCTAAAGCTCATAATCTTTTCCCAAAGAGTTGAAGACATAGCCGAAACCTGCAGAGGGTGCTTCGCCGTTGAGACTGCGGAAGAAGTCTTCATCTCAGACCTGCAAGGTCGATCGCGTCTAGGGTGGCCCGCCATAGCCACGTAACTGCGTCAACGGGACAAGGCTGTTCCCGCTCTCCCGCCTTGCGCAGCCAGATGTCCCTTGACCAAAATACATCAGCGACCAGATTAGATGCAGGCCTATGATAATTTACGCGGCCTTACCAGCTTAGCTTTCTCCAAAAACGCGGGCGTTGTTAATCGGATGCTGAGCGACGAGAACACAGACGCCTAAAGGGAGGGGAGGCGCATCCGCATGGTAACGGGTGTGAACACAATATTCAAGCAGGGCGACGAACGATACATTGCGCCGTTAATTCTGTCATGGGGGGGATGCTCGCGTGACGTAAGGTATGGAAGCGTCTGTGCGTCGCCATTGTTGCGTCGCAGGGTCGTCGGTGGAAAATTGTATCTAGCCTTTGCTCAAGGCGAATAATGACTCTACAAGGATACGATGGCACAAAAAGGACACCGCACATCGCCTCAAGTACGACACCAAGCGAATGCTGAAATAATACATACTAAGGCACTCACTAGGCGTTTACGTTGGATATGTTTCAGCAAGTATCGAGGTGATGTGCGAGTTAGCTGCCAGTGAGCCTGGATACAAACCTGTTTCCTGTGTTGTTCGCCTTCGACGGTCAAGAAGCCACCGTGTTCGGCCGCCATCGACCCTAAACTGTCCCGAACAAACTCGAGTTTCGAGTAATCGTAAGCATTAATGTCCAAGGATGTGCGCCACCCAGCGCATGCGGATCGGTGGTCATTGATCGATGAAACCTCAGTATACAATTACGGAGCCGTATTCGCTCTCCCAGTTTGCGAGGAGGTTATTATTCTCCTGGTCGTGCATCTCAGCGAGATTGCACACGAAGAACGAAAGTGGTCCAAGAAGGTTCCGCAGCGGCGATAGATGCTGGGGAAGATAAAGGGATCCGGATAAGGCTGAAGATGAGGAACAAGATGGTGAAGGTAGTCGAAACAGTAGCTATCCAGGAGTGGGAACAGCCCTAGTATCTGAAAAGAGAAACAAAGGAAGATACTAGGGAAAAGATAATATACAACAAGGCCAGCTCCAGGAGAGTCCATCCATCTACGAAGCATCCGTGAGATGTTCTCAAGAATGCTGTGCTAAGACCCTGAGCACTCATAACGAAACATATGGTCTGACTTCATGTTTCTTGTTAGTGGCTTTTATTCGTCGACATGGACGAAAAGCCGCAGAACAAGTTGCAGAACATCGCTGCATTCCTCGCAGATCCCCTCATTTCATCTCTCATCCTCGTCCACCCGAATCGCCTTCCTGAGCCTGCTTTCACTGTGCCTACCCAATGGCGGGATTGGTGGGACGCATCCAATCGCTCTTTGCTAGATTGGCTAGCTCTTCTCAGATACTCTGAAAAAGTTCAACGGGTGCAGTTCTCTCTATCTGAACCACCCGACCCGACTAACTAACCTCAGGCTTTTGCGACCATGTCGTTTCTGCCAAATCCCCTCTGCTCAGGGAGGCCACACTGAGAATGCCACCACGCCGTTGTCGCTACGATGGGCTATAGATTCAGCGATTCGACTACAACTTCCTCGTAATATCAACGTTCCTTGTTCGGGCATCTCGGATGATGACTCCCTAAGCGTGCGACACGAGTCTCGTCAATCACCTCACACTGTCTTGCCGGGCCATGCCTCCCCAAAGTCAAATTCTCAGAAACAGAGTCCTGGCGCATATGGCATGTCTCCAAAGAAAGAACATGAAGTTACCCAGATGATCAATTACATTTCCGAGTTAATCTCGTCTTCGCAATCTTTGTCTGACGTTCGACACGTTGTCGACGTAGGCTCTGGACAGGTTTGTGTCTTCTTACTTCTGGTCGCGGCTACCGTCCTGGCTTATATGTCCGCAGTAACGTTTCTCTCTTCTAGGGCTACCTCTCTCGCGCTCTTCGGGACACTCTTCACCTTAATGTCCTCGCCGTCGATGGTGATGACCACCAAACGCAAGGCGCTGAGCGCAGGGCCGAGAAAGTCAAGAAACGGGCTGGCAGAGGCAAAGCCCCCGAGCAACGAGTATCCGATTCGATTGGCTCCTTGACCCACAAGACGATACGTATCAATTCAGAGACGCTCAGATATGCAGTGGACGAGTGGATATCTCAGCAAGAAGCAGATCGCTCTGTCCCTGTGCTCATTGTGGCATTGCATGCCTGCGGCTCTCTCACCCCCGATATTCTGCGGTGCGTCATAGCTGAAAGCAGGTCAGGCGACCACAAATGGACGCTAGCCGGTGCAGTTGTGGTCGGCTGTTGCTACAATCTCATGTCGGAACCTGGTGCGTCCCGATTCTACCTAGCCATCACCTTACACAGACTGATGCCATGTACTCTAGACTTCCCTCTTTCGCAATCTTTAGCTACATCATCGCACCGCCCTAGTCTCAAGCTATATCGGTCTCAGGCATGCACGCTATGTGACTGCGATCCGGCGCCCTATATCGATCATAGTACACGACCTTGTTCTGCCCACAATCTCGTTCTCACGGAGCATCACGTGCAGCTCGCAGCACAAGTCCCTTCGCAATGGACTAGGACGGACCAGGCTTTGCACGCTGCAGAGCTGGCGATGAGAAAGGTTGTCTATAGAGCGCTTCTTGGAAGATGGGTTGGCCTGTTGGAGGGCAAGGAAAGCGACAGCGTCCGGAGAAGACCCGCTGCTGACTCGGAGTCGCGGGACGGTAAAGGCACCGACCCACAAGGTTCGCGACTAAAGCAGCCGTTGGATCTTCCACCAAATGCAACTAGTTCCCTGCCCGAGGCTAGATTACGTGTGCGCCTTGGTAAACTCAACGACACTGCCTACTCGGACTGGGCGACGTTTCTCCGCATGGCTTCCGAGAAGACGGGGATTGTGTTCCCGGAGGAGGCCTTCCACGATCCGGAGGCGGTCCTGCGAAGGCGCCTCGAGATATTGTATATGATGCGATGCTTGCTGGGTCCCGTAGTGGAAAGCGTGATCCTGTTAGATCGTCTTCTGTGGATGGAGGAGCAATTGGATGGTGGTGCGGACGTTAGACTGGTGAACCTCTTCGATCAAGCGATGGGCAGTGGGAGGAATGTTGCCATCGTAATAGCGCCCAGGAACGGTTCTGCGGTCGAGATATAGAAACCCTATTCTCTGACGCTGGTCTGCAGGTGAGTAGCTTTGATAATATTAGATCAGAAACACCGTAATTCCGATTCTGTTGAGCTGCGTCTATTATGAGATTAGTATACATTCACTAGCTCCCATGTTGTTAGCTGCTGCGATCCAACAGGGTGCTATGTTTGTATCCATGTGATAGGCGCCTGCCGTGGTTGACACGATCGTTTGATTCTGCTCTGGGGTAATCGGACCTGTGCAAATGGCAGGCTTCCTCGGTCTAGGAACCGAGCCCCTTTCTCATCAGTAGGAGCGATCTCCATAGCATCGGATAAGTTTGCGTTTAGGTCGTAGTGGAAAGGCCGAAAGTTTGCGATATGATTATGCACGGCATCTTGCACTAGCTGGCTATGGCGTTCTCCGGGCGGCAACATCTCGTTCACGCTGGGCTTTCGAAGGACCTACCCGCTGGCGAACCGGCGACGATCTATGTGGCGTGTAGCGCCTCTTGAACGGTGATTTGATTGGTCACGGCACACTACGATTCATTGACATCGTGGCAGCTGCGGGTACCATTTTGGACCGTTATGTTTATTGATTGATTGTGTCTGTGAGGTGGTGCCGTTCACTGACCGTACCTACTCGACAAAATCAGGAAATCATTCCAGTTCACAGACAACACAATTATATCTGCGTAGATGTAATGATATCGCGCCCGAGCATGGCGGAACTTTGACAATACATTAATAATACGCACATGGGAACTGGCTGTTGCAATTAGGGGTGCTCGATCGAGATTGTCCGCTGTGAAAAATGAAAAATCCCAAAATTCTTGAAACTCCGACAGCTTTGCCAGTCGCGGCGGGGTTCCTGTCGGACTATGAATATTTATGTGCACATTGAGCAACCCTAGTACCTAATGAGGGAGTCATAACTAGCCCTCGCGCCGAACACTAGTCGGGCAAACCTTAACTTTCGGTCATGCACTATTCATATACTATTACAGCATTCACGTATAAACGTCTGATAGTGATCCAAGAAATCACATCGAGGGCATAATATCTGAGAAAACTTCCGAGCGTCTGGGCCGAGTCGGAGCCCGGGCGGTGAAACGGAGCGATTGCACGCGACCTTGTCCAACACGCAATATTTTCCGTCTTTACCAGCGGCTCCGGGCCGGCCCATTCCGGACTAGGAAAGGACGGTTCCTCTTCTGTCGGCGTATCAATGAAACAGGACCTCTCCAACAACTTCCCTTGGCAGACCGTGTCAAGCTACCCATCTCCGGCATTCATCTTCCTACACCGTCGACACTTTCACGACATCAGAGCTTCAATGACAGTACCCGCCATGTCCGGAACCGATGCACTACCGTCTCCAACCTCGGAAAACCGCATGCAGCTTGAGGTGCTCAGGGAAGGGTATCCTTGCGAGGGGAAGCCGCTATAATACATACCTGGAACTATGCCCTACTTGTTTATATTTGATGCCGTACCGCCTTCAGTTTGTATGGACGGCGGAGGAATCACACTGATACGGCGGGAGGAAGACAACTATACAACGCAAATCGTTTGCGCGACGGGGCACCCTCATTTTCTGTGGGTCTTTCTCCGCGCCTCTTTCTTGCCCAAAGATTCGCCATGACACCTGATTGCCAGGCGGTATCTCAAATACTATCGCGCATGGGAGGCGGATGCAGCTAGGAAGCCGGACGACACACGTCGCCAGCTGACAAGAGCTGGCACAATGGATCATCCTGTGTCTCGGAAGTATATCCTGACAGCGAATTCAACGCTGAATGTATCGCGATACACACGGATGACCATGGGACTATAATCGCAGAGCATAACGCTATTGAGTGGATAGCATCGAAACGCACTCATGATGCAAGGGTGTAATGCTATAAAAATCTAAGAAATAGAGGTATATGGGCCATATCTGCCGTCATGAATTGAACAGAACGGTATGGGATGCTTCATCCATGCGTCCTGCAACACCGGAAGGATGAAAGCCGATTTCGGGAATCGGGAACGCTGTACACTCTTAATTGGTGGTTCCATACGGATACCAGATGCCCGTTCGATGGAAGAAGACCGCTTCAAATGTGAATCGACTTGCCCCTATGGCTAGCGGAACAGAGACAATAATGAATGGTAGCAAGATCGCCTTCGTTCATTCTGAGAAATGTGCGTTGAAGAAACAGTACAAGTACTAATGGAAGCAATTCGAAGTGACGAAGAGAAGACGAGTATCGGGAATGAAGTGGATGTTCCTATGCCCCTGGACACTCGTCCGATGATTGCACAACCTGAAACAGAAGCTGCGAGTGAACAAGCGGCGTGTGCGATGCGGGAAACAAAAGGTCCTACGTAGACACAGATATAATCGGTTCATATCGCCGAGATCGGGGCGGAAGCGATTGCGTTGAGCTGACGAAACAGGATTCTTTAAGACTTCCAATAGTCCACCGCACTGGACGTGAGATTGGTTATGCGACTAAAACGAAAAAGGGCTATACCTTGAAGGTAGTCAGCGTATACAAGACAGATGGTGCAGTTAATGAGCTGCTAATCGAGATCGAATCGGGAGGGGACGTTGTGAGTTGACTACGCCAAATCATCCGAGGGGACCAAAGTCGGTATTCGGTATTAGGATGGGGATATATACGCAGAAGAGCCCGTTTAGAGGTTCTTGAGCAGACGAAGGGCGAGAGGTCATTCAGATACAATAGAGTTCATGGTAAGATGACCTTGGACGTCGATAGCGGCACGTAATCACAGCGAAGCGGGTAACGATGAATCAGATGCGGAAAGTGGAGTCGATGGAGCTGCGTACCACATTAACGGCAGGCTAATGGACGAGATTCGTACAGAAGCATATACGACGACATAGCACACCGCTCACCGGAGGGATGGGGCCCATGCTTGTGCGAGGAGAGGCTTGGATCGCGTACCGTTAAAACACAGCTTGAGCGTTATGTGTTCGAATGAAAGAATCGGCGTTTATTTCGTGAGGTCGAAACTGCACAAACAGCACGTGAAGGGTGGGTGTCATTCGTTGGGCGATATTTTGAAGTTGGGCCAATCCTCTAGCATTCAACTCCATCGATACCTGCATGAGTAAGCACACGAGAAACTCGACTCCTATTAAGTTGATACACACTGAAACGTGAATGTAGACTGGTTTAGACTCGGCGATTGACTTACCTTACGACCTCTTGAGAAAAATCATCAAAGAGGGCTATACCAATTGCATCCTTGAACAGTTAAAGCAAACCAGTCATACACAATTTATTTCTTCATTCGTCCTAACAGGTTTCTGCTATACAGTCTTACCAGCCACTCCAGGGCTGCCGGCGGCTCGCCACGCTCCCAGCACCAGACTCACCACGTCGCTCACCCCAGTCCCGTTGCGGACGCTGGCGAACACCGTCGGCCCTTCGCCGCGCATCTTGCGCGCGTCGCGGTCCATGACGTCCAAGGAGGCGCCGACGTGCGGTGCGAGATCGGTCTTGTTGATGACGAGCAGGTCGGAGTGGGTGATCCCGGGTCCGCCTTTACGCGGGATTTTATCGCCGCCCTGGATAAAGGCGCATGGGACGTTCATATGGAAGATGAAAGAAGGATGAGTGGTGAACCGAACGAGACGAGACGAGAAAATCAGAGAAGCACTGTTAGAAGCCACTTACGGAGACGTCGATAACATAGATGATGTAGTCGGCCAATTCACGAGAGTAGTTGGCAGCGAGGTTGTCGCCACCACTCTCGACGATCATCATTTGACAGCCGTACCTGGCGGAAAGTGTCTCGAGTGCACCTGCAGAGAAGTCAGGAGGGACGGAAGTTTCAAAATGTTTCTACAGACCTAGATTGGCGCTGATGTCCTCGCGGATGGCCGCATGTGGGCAGCCACCTGTCTCAATTGCCAGAATGCGCTCTGCTGGAAGAGCTTTGTTGGTGATGAGGAATTCTTGATCTTCTCGTGTAAAGATGTCGTTGGTCACTGTAGCTGCGTTTGGAAATTGATGGTCACAAGTAAGGCGAGAACGATAAGTAAGATGGATGGAGCACACCGATGTTGTACTCGGAACGCAGAGCTTTACAGAGCGCAAGGGTCAAGGCAGTCTTGCCTGATCCTACGGGACTACTCATGTTGGTCAGGTCATACTGTTATAGGGGAGAGATGCGCGCTTACCCGCCGATACCGATAGTGAAACCTCTCTCTTCAAAGTTCCGAGTAGAGTAGTCGGGAAGATCTCTCTCAGAATACTTGCCTGTTCACCAGGTCTTCATCATAGAGAACGCTTGAATCACAGCAGACGAACCAGCGTTGTCCAGGTGTTCATGTGTATGCCCATGCTCCCCGAGTCCATGATCATGCGAATGGGATGGTCCACCAGACTCATGGGAGTGAGTGTGCACTAAAGACGGATCCTGGCTTTGCGAGAGGTTGTTGATGAATGGGACGCTCATAGCTGGAAATACTGATGCTATAGATAGTCTCAATCCAGGCGAGGACTGAGAAGCGCCGACGCATCGGCCGACAGAAGCGCGCATCCGGGGTTAGGGTCTCTCTCCCATGAAGCGGTCTGCCGTTCCTCTCGTCGACTACGACGACAACGACGACGACAGCAGCAGTGATGACCCTCCGAGTCTGCCGCCGGAAAAGAAAAGGTAGGGGCTTTGCACTCTTACGTTCGTCGTCGCTGAACTCGTCGACCAGGAAGCTTCCCGCTCTCTCAGGCTCACTTGCAACGACGGCACCGGTAGACAATCCGGCGCTGCACCAGGGAAGAGTCAGGACAACACCATATGTGGAGGGACAATATGCTGCCTATGTCTACGTGCCTGTTGCTTTAGAGCCCAGAAGCAAGCTGCTAAAGCTGGTAAGGAAGGTGTATCGAGACGCGAAGAAGGCAGTACCCACTCTGCACCCTATCGAGTCATCGCCTTCGACATCACGGGACACTGCAAGGTCAGGTCCTAGTATGAAAGAAGGTACAGAATCAGCGGCGAGTAGAAGTACAGCAGGAGATTCCGCTTTCGACCTCGAGCTACCACAAGAGCTGCACGTATCATTGTCCAGACCCATCTTCCTTCGTGCCCATCAACTTGGCGAACTGAAACGTGCAGTCAAGTCCATTGCAGCTTCTCATTCTCAGTATGTCCTTCATCCTTGCAGCGTTTCGGTGGTCGTTCGATCCTGAGGCTCCTATATCGAGATTTACAGCTTCCTTCGCTACATTCTCTAACCTCACCAATGATGAGCGGACGCGCACATTTTTATCCTTGGAGATAGGCGCCGGACATTCTCAAGTGCGTTTATACTGTATGATGCTGTGCAATTGTCGAGCTTGACTGTGGTGGCTTTCCAGCTCTCCTCCTTGTCCACGGCCTTAACATCCCTCCTTCGTTCTCTCCGCCAGAAGTCCTTTTATTCCGAGCCTCGATTCCATGCGTCATTTGCATGGGCATTGCTGTCTGGCGCCTCTTCTGGCACCCTTTCTTCCGATGACACACTGAGCTTTACAAACAAGCCATGTCCATCGTCTGAAACTGAGACTTTGTCATCCTCGAAGGTCACAGCTGGTAATCCCGCATCCACGATAGTCCCCAGCACCTCCTTGTTTCCAACCATTGCCGCTCTTCCTGCATCGCTGGTGCCCGATCTTGTGTCGGGATATGCATTGCAGCTGGCTTCTCCACATGTGGGAAGCTTCGAGGTCACACACATGTTTGTGAAGATCGGGAAATCGGTATCAAGGTTCAAACTTGGTGGAAGTAGCTAATCATGATAGGTATCCTCACTTCCTGTTACCTTTGTTATGAATACAGGTGAAAGATTATTCAGCCTCGAGATTAACAGAGCACTTGAAATAATGTAGAGTGCAATTGCATAGTCAAAACAGGAGAATGGGAGGAAAGGAGAATAGTCTACAAAATAGCATTGTTGTTGCCTTTAAAGGTGAGTGACATCTAAGGCTCATGATCGGGAAATAAAAATGATGACTACAATGAACATCTGAGCCTGTGATCAGTAGAGACTCATGTCATAGTAATCATCTAGGATTACACTCTTCCCCTCCCTGAAGCAATGTGGTTGTGCATGTTGAGTTGTGCACCGAAAGAGGACAAGTGAGAGAGAGAATAATCGATTGCAGTAAGGTACATAGTAGAAGTAGGGCACCTTTATATACATACAGGATGAGCCACTGTTGAGGTGGCATGAAACCAATGTGTGGTGAAACAAAGTACTGTAAGGCAGAGAAATGTGTTGCAGACAAAGAGTGGGAAAAACATACTAACAGGGGAAACCCTATGAATAATCTATTGTGTCAACACTCCCCCTTAATGTGGTCATTTGATCATTGGATTGATCGAGAATCCAGCATTTGGTGCCAAATTCCTGGAGCACAGAGACATCTGGCTTTCTTCCGGTGAATGCTTCTTCTGGGGTCTCGCTGCCAAGAGCCCACATAGGCAATCTATTCTTGACATAGCAAGTGTATGCCACAGCTTCTGGCCATAGGTACTCTGGAAGGTTTTGACCCAGAAGCATGGCATGGGCATGCTTGATGAGTGTTCAGTTGAGCTGTTCTGTGATGCCATTCTGTGCAGGTGATGATACGCTACGTGCGCAGACACATGGGGGAATCCGTATGCACGAGATGGGCGCTGATATGCACAGACACACGACGAGACCCGCGGAAAAGAGACCTAAAGGGTAGACACAACCACAAAGCAAACACCAAA